>JAJTUV010000425.1:25000-267500 GCA_021653895.1 Mastomys natalensis | reverse complement strand
ATCATGGAAAACTGTGTTAAGAGAGAGTGTACATCCTTTTTGTTAGGTCGTTTGTTCCTAGAGAGTTCCACATCCTTTGCCATCAACACACCGTGCATCAGTATCACCTGGGAATAACTCCAGGTTATTAACAAAAACCGATAGATTCTGCATCCCAGTTTTCACAATCAAACCCTACCTAACATAAAAGACTGTCAGTACATTACATTTGACAATAAATCCCCTTTCATTTTATAACCTTGTGGCAAGGTATGTGGTCAGGGGATGCTACCACCCATGGAAAAACCTTAACTTGGGTCTTCCACAAGGGCAGTGATGATTTCAGAAACAAGTTGAAAGGCAGAATATGTTTTGTTCTTTGTCTTATTATAATCTCTTCTTTCTAACAGCAAAGCCTTAACCATCTTTGGATTTCTTGACGAGGAATTACCCTATTAGCATGCTCCTTGCACGACACCTATCATGATCTCCTGCGACACAGGTGTGACTCGGAGCAGACATGTTTCAAGGTAAAACAGAGCAAAACCTCATTCAGCTTATTGAGGACCTACTGTGTGCACGCTCAAGGATCAATCAAACCTCAGCTTGTTTTCCCTAGAACTAATTAGGCAGAAGGATTTACGAAAGGTCAGATTTTACCTAATTTGGGTGTGAGATGAAAATCCTCTGAACAACTGTCAGTTTCGAGAAGACTCGGTTGTTCTCTCTAGTGCAGAGGGATCTGTAAGCAACACATACCGAGTGAGCCAGGGCACGGATTAAATACCATTTTCAAAGGCAGCCTTACGACTAACAGGAGGATGTGCCCAGTGCTATCAGGATGCTAACGTTGTAACAATAAAATCTAAACTCAATCAGTGGCATATACTAAATGGCAGTCACCATTGCAAACAGTGGAAAGCTGACGTACATGTTCTCACAGAACAGGAGCAGGGGGGAAACTGCCTGCTTTGTTCTGCAGCAATACTGCGAAGTTCCTTCATCCAAAGATGGTGGGCTCTGTATTTGGAGTGCTATGTTTATTTTTTATTTAAGGTCAAATAAAGTCAATATAAACTATAAATAGAATTCTGTGGTGTTTCAAATGTGTGGCTCCTTAGAGTTACAGGTGTATTTTTCATGGTTGGAAGGTGAGAGGAAAAACATTCATTTATATTTATTTATTTTAATAAATATTTTAGTAACTATATAAGTTGGGAGCTGACCTAAATCTTTGTTATATTAATCCATACCCATTAACACATCACTTTAGTAATTCAGACTGCAAAAACAGAGAGCAACTACGACCCACTTACCATGCTATAAGATAGGTGCATGTAATGCTATCCTTGGCCACCAGTTGTTCTACTCTAGAGTTGCAGCAAACAGAGCTTATAAAGAACATATTTTTATCTTCACATCCCAAATTCTGAGAGTGCAATCTTTAGGTTTAATGTTAAATGTGCTAGCATAATCTGCAAACATATATAGTTAAATTTCCCAGATACTGACAATATCTAAATAATAAAATAATTTTATAATACAGTCAGGTGGCAAGAGCTCTGCCTTTAGTTAGAGCCAGCTTCATCTATTGTCTACCTCCTGCACTCTGGCACTTCACTGTTCAAGAGATTTCTAAGCCAAAGTAAGTTGACAAATGCAGATTAGAAAGTACCTATTTTCTAAATATAGCCAAGACATCTTTTCAAGAGCCAGTGCTATTATTTTTTCCAACACAATAGATACTCCATATTATTTCAAAGGCAAAACTCCTAGCATGTTGGCAGTGGTCACTCTTCATGTGCTGCATATTTTATATGCAGACAGTAGAAAGGTTTTACTACCTGAAGTGAAGGAAACGTTTATTGAACATTTACTACATCCAGACATAATATAACTGCTGTCATGTAATAACTTTCAATCTTTGCAGTAGCTTTGTAAAGAGGTTTAGAATGTAGTGGTGTTTTTAGAAATAAAACTTACTGTTAATCAAATTCAGGCTTATTATTTGTATCCAAATGCCTGAGGTTGGCATGTATGTGTGTGTGTGTATAAATATATATATATATATATATATATATATATATATATATATATATATATATTTCTTACTAAAACACAATTGAAGATTGCCTTTATAATGACAAATTAAGAAAAACAGGTATGTAGTTAAACACACTAAAAATTCAACCTACAGTATGGTGAACATGCTGAGGCAGGGCTACACCATGCAGTTCAGGGTCAGGACAGGAAAGATCACACACAGGATGTCAAAGTCTACGTGGATAAGATCTTAGAATTAGAATGATTTTGTTATTTAGACATTGTCAGTATCTGGATGCTTTAACTACATACATATGCAGATTATGTTAGCACATTAAGTATTAAACCAAACACTAAGTAGTGTTTTACAAAGGGAGATGTATTTGAGAATTCCATATAGAAATGAAGAGGGAAAGGCATGATAGTGCTCTATCCCCATGAGACAAGCTTGGGTTGTAGAGTGACTCAGACACAGGGGTTGCATAAAAGGTCCAGTTAAATCTGAAGTTGAGGTGTCAGAGAAGCTCCAAACTGTCCTCCACAGGCACTCTTCTCAGTCAGGTTAAAGAATGGTACGTTTAGAAATGTTTAGGGGAAGTTATTTGGGGCTAAATTATATGAGGAAATTACAAAGAAGTAGTGACTAAAAGAGACAAAATCACCTAGAAAACAATGTGGAATTTGAGGAAGATTAGACTACTAACCCTCTCATTTTACAGAGTGAGAAACTGAGGCAAAAAAGGCAAAATAATTTTCCAGAGTGACATGACCATCTAATAATGATTTGAGGGGTCATCAAGAGTCAGTCATAAGTCAAAATATCTGACAATAAAAAGGGAAGGAATTAAATATGTATTAAAATCAATTGATTTACTACTTTACTAAAAATAACATTTGTTTTGAGTTCTGTAAAGATGAGGTGAAACTATGTTCATGTTTTGGAGAAATTCAAGAAGGCACAGATATGACCTAGAGAACTGTGAAGAGCTATATGTAAGCCTGGCTTATGTGTTCTTCCCATTCTGTACACATAGCCCTGTATTTGGGAGAAGCATGAAATAACATCAAACTGTTACTGGGTAGACTATAATCAGTTTTACTTAAGAATCATTTCATAACTAGCAAGACAAAATAGGTGCTTAATTAAAATTTAAAGATTGCTACACAAGTTTTAATTCTTCAATTGTTTAATAAACATTTAGGTTATGCAGTTTGTGAGTAAAAAGAACCACGAACCTATGAATTCAAAAGATAAACATATCTTAATGGTCAGAGATTTTCAGTAAAAAAACCAAGCATGGTCTCAGGGAGTGTAGTCAAACTCCTGCTTAACATGTGTAAGATGTGAAATATCCCTAGACTGAGAGTTAACACTATTAAAAACAAAGAAATCTGTGGCTCCTGGTAGGTCACTCCTACAGTCCTGGTAGGTGAGACTTCTGGATGGTCCCATATCCACTTGTATACGAATAGCCCAAATTGAGTTAGATGAACTATTAACTTAAAGGCACTTAGAAAATCTGAGGGTGGATGGTTGAGTTAGATTTTGGGAGGAGGCACTTGTAGGTTAGAGTGAATATAATCAGAATATGTTGAATGAAATTTTCAAAGAGTTGATAAGAATATTTTAAGTAAATTGTAAACAAGCAAATAAAAACTATCTTTTTTCCCTCTAACAAATAGCCCAACCTTTAAATTCTAAACACTCTTTCACTCACAATAAAGGACAACATTCCAGAACTGCGCAAGAAATAATTTGAGGTCACTAATAGACAAGGAAGAAGAAAGTAAACAAACTAGGGCTAAGGAAATGGTAACCAAACATCAGGATACTTTCCCCTGACAGTTTAAATCTTTGTTAAAAGCAAGTTTCCTAAAAGATGATGTCACCAAATATGTGAAAAATAAGTGAAAACATCACAGTAGCATATTTTGGGGCCTCCAGGTAGGACTATGGCTTCCTCCTGAGTGCCAGATTCAAATTCAATTTTATCCTCAAGGTATTAAAAGTTATAGCAGGAAAATCATGTCTTGTATAAATGTCAGCCTTAAAAAAGCCAAGGACCATTTTAAATTGTGCTAGTCCTACCTGATAAGACCTTTTATATTTTCTATGATTATGATGCTTCACTCATGACAAAACTAAAAACGAGTTAAATCCTAGATGTGAGTGTAGATGTCTGTAATGAAGAAACTAAGGCATTTAAGTAATCATTATAGATCATTTTATAAAATGAACACAAATTTAAAAGTTTCACACTATATTTAATAGAGAATGAAACAGGAAATAATAATATAATAATGAGAGCTTAAAGATTATTTGCATATATTTATAGCAGATTTTAAAAAATGTGTCAGAAGTCAAATGTAACATGAGAGAGCTGTGTCACAGCCCACCATTACTGAATGACTCTACAATGCTGGCCACACTTGACCAGAGATGAGCAAGCATATCATAGATCAGTCATTAATCCATAAACATCAACCTTTATCTTTTTTGTGACAGATCACCCATATGTATATAAGCGATGTTAAAAAAAAATCAAAAGATGCAATTGTTTAAATATTTGCATTGACATAAATACAGAAGAATGGATACATTAGAAAAAACGTTTGCCCATCCATATAATGACAAACGTTTCTTCTTGTTCTCTGCTGAAGAAGTAGGACTACGTGTTTATTCACAATGTTTAAAAAGATTTAATATTTGTCATCCAGCTCATCTTACAGTGTAAAGTCTTTTACTTGTGCCATTTCCGAAAACCATTTCCCAGTGTTTCAGGTACAGAACCTGAATGTGGTAAAGACCACAGCACAGGCCTCTCAGCCTAGGGTTTTGGCACAGCTGCTGTTGTGTAGGTAACAGAACATCAAGGAAATGTGCTACATTTCAATGTAGGATCCATGGTACAACTTTCTAATATTAAAGGGCTTTCACGATATTCTGATACTGGGTTTTTATATTAGTAAAACAACATAAAATTCCAATCAGTTACCTTCTAGTTATCAGTAAAACTTCTCAGAATGTCTTATTGTCTTATTTGCTATTTATTCACTGAAGTCTTTTGCATATTAAAATGGATTCAGGAAAGCATAGAACAGCTTTTCACCTGTTAAATTTTCACACTTTACTTCCCTTTGATGCACAAGAATCTACTTGTTCTGTAGTCTTCCTCTTTCCTTTTCACCTGCTATGAAGCTGTTTCTTTTTCTCCAGTGATCTCTCCCCTTATTTCTCTAATTCTTCCTCATCCTGGTTGTTTCTCTCCCTTTCCCTTTCTCTCTAAATCACTAAAATAGGGGTGAAAAGATTAAGAACAAACAAACAAAAACAAATAGCTTTCAAATTGAATACCAATTTTACATTTTAATAGCTCGTTAATCCAAATCAACATAGAAAAGGACCCTGTAAAGAGAAATAAAGGTTTAACATGAAATAGGAAAGAAGCTAGAAAAGAAGGAAAAGAGAGAAACAGAGCAGAAAGAGAATTATCGCATTTCACGCTTATTGCCCCTGAGGGGTCACAATGGGCTCTACTGCTCTTTCCTCCGACTAGCAAGCTAGAGGTGGCTAGACAACATTCTCCTTTAACTTTAATGGTGAATTAATACTTTTCCAGAATATAAACTATTATGTGTTAGTGACAATATTATTGGGGATTGAAAAACCAGTGTCTTCACTTTCTAAGAATGACTTGAAAGTGTGTGGTGGTTTTGAAAATCCTGTGTGTGAAGTGTATACCAAGAGAGAAAACCAGCTAAAATATGTATAAGCATTCAGATTTTAACAAGAAATCTTACCATCTAAGCAAATCTATTGTGTTATACCTAAATCAATACCACTCAACAATATTAAGGATCTATCTGAAAATTTTAAGTGTGACCATTTCATGACTTTAACAAACTCTGTGTACTGGAAAAGAAAGTAAAACACAGACCAAAGTAATTTTAGCTTTTTAAATTTTTTATTTATTTTTCAGTTTTTAGTTTTCTATGACAGAAAATACATTGAACTTTTTAAAAGAGGAAACTTAGAGAAGTGGTACATATAAACACACTATATTTTAATTTGCTTATTATAAATTAGCCTTTTTCACAACAGCTTTATGTTTAATGCTCCATACAAAACACTCTGCTCTCAATGGACATCCACCTGTTTGTCCTTAAAACCAGTAGGTATTCCTATTAGGAAAGATTTTAGTTTAAAATGAACATATGTAGGAAATGTTGACCATCCAAATAAATGTAAAAAGTCAACATAATTCTGGAAAAAGTGGATGGATAACAAACTTACAAGCATCACTCAATCTAATTAAAAAAAAAAAAAGTGCAAGAGTTTTATGCAAATTTTAGAAAAGCCCAGAACTCATATCAGAAACATACCTCTCATAAAACCTTCGCTGTTAGCATAGTATTCTTTTTTCCTATGGGAGATAGTATTTTGCAGGTGCCAGGTTTACAGCTAATAGTAATAGCAGCATGTATATAAAGCATCACTTTGGTTATGCCTAACTTCACATACCCTTTGGACACTACTGCTTCTTACCAGTAGGCAGCACTCTTACATCTTTTACCTGTGAGGATGCTAATATCACACAAGGCCATCTGCAAGTTATTACACATTATCTGACCTTTGCTTGCATTGTAGCCTCATTATTTTGGCTCCATGCTATTTAGCTCAAAGATACCCTCTCTTCCTAAAAGGAAAATAAGAACTAATAAAATATTAGCAATGCTAGGTACAATATGCAGAAGTACAAAACACGATGTGTCTGAAGGTTAGTGTGTCTGTTTCTTTTACTAGCTATTAGTTTATTAGATACTGTAATTGAAAAGCTGCAATCAACTGTAGTGTGAAATTATTTAATTAAATGACGTTTCATTTCTGTTGCTTTTAAACTAGAGATTACATATATACATATATATGTATATATATATAATTTGAATATATATATATCTTGATATCAAATCCTCTCACTAAATATATGTATTTATTTTGGGCAATAAAATTATAGCAAATTATTTTTAAAATCTTTATACACAAGGTCGTTATGTAAAATATCATATAGATACATTTGTAAACAATTTATATTTTACAGTTCACTAGTGGACCAATATTCATTTAATGGAATCCACCCCATTTTAACTAATACTATTCTCTAGTTCATCAAAAGGCACTTAAATGTAAAATGGGCCAACATCAAAATATATTAAAAGAAATTCTTTGGTTCCTTCAATAACTAATCAGAAACACACAGAAAAGGACCTTTTAAGTTTAATGATACCTGCTCATTAAATGATGCTAAACATTAAAATAACACGAGCAGCAGGGAATTTCAGTTTACATTAGAGAAAAAAAAATAAAAGGGTAAAAATGACTGAAGTTGGTCAGTTCAAGCTGATAGGGCACTTCAAATGAAAACCAGAGGAATAAAAGAGACACTCTGGGTTAAATTAGGTTCTCCTGTTCCCTTCCTTGAAAGTGCCTAACTTCACAAATTTTATTTGAATTAACTAAACTGCCCCAAATCAAAGCAGATATAACGTTAAACAGGCAACCACTTCACAGTAGTTTACCTATTATCCAACAGATAAAACTTTAATATGAAAATGGCGATTTTTAACTCTTAAATGTTTGTATGCCTGTTTCCTCACCGAAGCAACTGGAAGCTTTGTTTCTGAGAAAACAGCGCTCAGCAGACAAAACACAGATGAAGCTGCAGGGAACCAGACGTGGCATATGATTGGAATGCCAGATACAAATGAAACTATTCTTAAAAACCCAGTATCTGAAAATACGAAGTTTATGGAAATGAGCAGAATTAATTATACAATGTTATTTGCACCTAATTTTAAAAGTGAGATGTTTTTCTTTAATTTCCAACTTTGGTCTTTGAATTCTTTTGCCCTGAAAGCAAAAGAAAAAAAAAAAAAAAGAAAAAGAAGAAAAAAATGTCCTTCCTTGTAGGAGATTGGTCTGGTTCTGCTTGTATTCAAATGCTAAATTCTGTACCCCAAGATCTGGTTGCTCCAGGATGAGCAGATCCTCACATATACCAGGTTTTGTTGTGAGAATCTTTCCCTTCATTATTGGTTTATAAAGATGCTAGCAGTCATTCATTAACCTGAGCACGGGGTCCCCAAATGAGGAGTTAGACAAAGGACTGAAGGAGCTGAAGGGGTTTTCAACCCCATAGGAAGAAAAACAATATCAACCAACGAGATTCCTCAGAGATCCCATGGACTAAACCACCAACCAATGCGTGCGAATGGAGGGACCCATGACTCCAGCTGCATATGTAGGAGAGGATGGCCTTGTCGGGCATCAGTGGGTGGTGAGGCCTTTGGTGAAGGCTTGATGCCCCAGTGTAAGGGATTTCGAGGGCGGGGATGTGGGTGGGTGGCTGGGGAAACACCTTCATAGAAGCAGGGGTAGAGGGAGGGGATAGAGGGATTCCTGGGAGTTAGAACCAGGAAAGGGGATAACATTTGAAATGTAAATAAAGAAAATATCTAATATAAAAATCGGAAGAAAAAAAAAAAAAAAAAGAGATGCCTACAGCCTCGGCTGGGCAGAAAACCAGGGGTCTGCAAAGGTTCCTGAGCTTGGGGTGGGGGGCTCTCAGGCAGATATCAGAAAGAGGAGGAGGAGGAAGAGAAGGAGGGGAAGGAGAAATAAGGAGAAGGAGGAAGAAGAGGAGAAAGAGGAAGAGAAGGAGAAGGAGAAAAAGAGGAAGAGGGAGAGGAGGAGGTGGGAGGAGGAGGAAGGGGAGGAGGGGGAGGAGGAAGATGGCGACGACATAAGAAGTTGATGTAGGGTATGTTGATCATGAGCAAATTACCATAAAGGTCAGCTTGAATAAGAGTGGCCCAAGTGAAATATGACAAGTGATATCTCAGGGACATTGACAGGGAAGTAGTCAAAATAGCATAGAGTATTGATATATGCCTGCTCTAATGCTTTAAGGATTATTATAAATATACAGAATTTTGTGTCTTTTATTTGGGAATTATATTGTCTAAATTGGCAAAAAACAAAACAAAATAAAAACAGAATAATGCTTGCCACAACACTTCCTTGAATTATATTTCTGAAGTTGTCTTCCTAACAGTAGCATTCCTCTAGGGGGCAGGGGGTGGAAAGATGGAATCCTCACAAAACTGTGGTCATTGGTATAGTCACACTACTTCCTTATCATGACTTCTTTACCCCGTTCAGCCCAATTTCAGCACTGCGGGGGAGTTCATGCTCCGTATACAGTCACTGTCATAATTAGTGAATTTACACTCTTGTCCAAACGAATGTCAATTTCTCAAGAAAGCAGAAGGAACGAAGGTCGATCCAATTTTTATTAAATGCACACTCATGTGAGTGAGCCGGTGTGTGTGCATGGGTTTGTGCAAGCATATGTGTATGCTTGCAGATGCCCTTGTAGGTGTAAACACATGTACACATGTGCATGTGAATGTGGAGGCCTGAGGATAACCTTGCTTGCTGTTCTTCACTACTCGGTTTAAGATAGGGCCTCTTATTGGCATGGAAATCACCAATGAGGCGATGCTGACTAGCTGAGGGAACCCAGGTATGCAAGTAGTGCCTTTTGCCAAAAGATGAGACTGCTGTAGATCCCACTCAGGTCCTTAGGCTTACAAGGCAGGAATTTTGCAGACCGAGCTATCTCTCCAGTCCAGTGGTTCTTCTAAAACCCACAAAAAAAAACCCAAGTTGCTGAATAATAATAGCATATGTTAGTTAGTGGGCAGTAGTTTGGTCCCAGATGAATTATATAAATCTTCACATTATTCAATGTATGCTTTAAATAACCAAAGAAGCAAACAAGCCTTTTGTGTGTATTGCTGTGAAGCCAAGATGCTAAACAGGGTTCCCCTATTAGAGTCTTTCCTAAATCCTCAGACCATTTTCTCATCACTTTGGAATATTTACCAGTACATTCTAGGGAGTTAAACATATTCTTCATTTAGCTCATGTAATCAATAATGAATTTTAAAATGCAAAAACAAGCTAGAATAAAGGTGGGCGACAGACTATCATGACAATGATAGACATTTCTTAAAAGATCTTTAAGATCACACACTTCTAAAGAGAGGGATGAGGCAGGAGTGGGTGGGGGAGCACCCTCTTAGAGGCAAAGGGGAGGGGGATGGGATGGGATATTTTCAGAGGGAAGACCAGGAAAGGGGAAACATTTGAAATGTAAATAAATAAAAGTAATCAAAGAGAGAGAGAGAGAGAAAAAGAGAGAGAGGTAAGAAGGGAGGGAGGGAAGGAGAGAGAGAGAGACAGAAAGACAGGGAGACAGAGAGACAGAGAGACTGACACTGAAGCAAAGAAGTTCAAATAAAAATGCTTGCCCAGACAAGATTGTTCATGCCTGATGCTAGTTAGCACTCCATAAGGAGATTGCCTCCTCCGAAAAACAGAATGAAACAGAGCAGCTACAACAAATCTGTTTTGAGTAGACAACACTGCTTACTCTGTTGATGCTGTTGAATATTACAAAGATTAATGATTGCCCCTTTAAGTAGCTAACTATAAAGTCCCATATTAATATATTTTACAAACCTGAATGTATTTTAGTAATTCCTTCCATATCTAATAAACAAATTCATGCCAAAACCTTTGCTATAACAACTGAGAATCCATGGGTTATTAGTAGTATTAGTTCTCCTTCAATTTCCTCTTTCTAGCCCCTCCCATGCCTCCTCTCAGATTGATAATCTCTTTTTCGTTTGTTGTTATTGTTGTTGTTTATGTGTTGTTGAGACAGGATCTCTCCATGCGGTACTTGCTGCCCTGAAACTCACTACATAGGCCCAGTTGTCCCCAAACTCAGAGAAATCTGCCTTCCTCTGCTTCCCAAGTGCTGAATTAAAGACATGTGTCACCATACCAGGCTTTTGATTATTATTGTTGCTTATGTTTTGTGTACATAATTGCTGGGCTAACCAGTTTGTATTAGACAACCAACAAGAGGGCTCATTCCTGGGAGAGGCTGATGCTCCCTCTCTAGCAGCTTATAGTTTTGTGTCTAGGGGTGGGACTCTTGGATTGTTTTGTTTCACATGTTCCTTTGCATGATTCAGTTGATCATAAAACTTTATGTAACTTGAATTCATTTTGCAGTAAAACAACTAAACCATCAAGAGGCTGCCAGGGTATTTAGGCTCATGTGTTATCACAGGTGTATTATTTATTTGATTATATGTGCTGCATGACTCTTCAGAGCTGTAAGATAAAATACATAAATTACATATATGTGATTCCTCTTAAACAGTTCAAAGAATGCCAAATGAGAAAGTGTTTTCCCAATGATGTTAAGGAAGAAATTTTGAGGCAATAGAAACTAAACAGTGTGAACATGAAGAGAAAGGTGTAGAAGCAAGAGGCAACTGGAGGAAACGGGCTGCAGGCTTTTGTAATTGTTTTACAGTAGTATGTAAACCTTTTCTCATCCTAGTTTAGCCAGTATTTTAAGTACCATTTTTACTAAGATTTATCAAGAGACCTACATATTATTCTAGATTAGGAAAGAAATTGAAGACTTCTTTCTTTCTTTCTCTCTCTCTCTTCTTCTTCTTTCTTCTTTCTTTCTTTCTTTCTTTCTTTCTTTCTTTCTTTCTTTCTTTCCTTCTCTTCCTCCTCCTTTTCCTTCTCTTCCTCTTTCTCTTCTTCTCTTGGAAATAAGTGTATTTGGATATTGACAGTAACAACATTGTGGACAATTAACTCATGAAGAAATTCTCCATTCTCAAAATTGTGATAGTGATTTTCATTTCATTATTTAATTGTGCCCCCCCTCTTTCTTTCTCTCCCTCTCCCTCTCCCTCTCCCTCTCCCTCTCCCTCTCCCTCTCCCTCTCCCTCTCCCTCTCCCTCTCCCTCTCCCTCTCCCTCCCCCCTCCCCCTCCCCCTCCCCTCCCTCCCTCCCTCCCTCCCTCCCTCTCTCTCTCTCTCTCTCTCTCTCTCTCTCTCTCTCTGTTATTTCTTCAAAGTTAAGGATATTTTTTTCCCTTTGTCCTCTATTGAAGCCTGACCTGTACATTGAATACACAATTTAACACATAAGAATCTTTCATCTAGTTTTTTGGAAAATGGCCCCCTTAGCCAAAAATATGCATATATTTCAAATATATGCTTACATGCTTCAGGAAATTTGTCTCTTTTGTTCATAAATATATCCCAAGAACTTTTAAAGGTACTAGGTAAACTTTGAATTAAGTAATTATTTAAAATATCTATGACAAGAAACGTGAGTAAAAACCAGAAAAATACACTTAAAAAAATTCAAGACTATTGATAGTTAGCACTTCTGCAGGGGCAGTATTCCTGACTGGCACGATCTGGAGTAGAATTTTAGTGTGCATATAAACATGTACACATGGCTTTTATTTTCTATTTGTAGCAGTAATTCTTGCAAGTTATTAGAAAATAACTTGAGTGAAAACAAAAACCTTGTCAAATGATATGAATTGTCAACTTACAAAAGGGAAAGTGATTGACCTTTCCTGATAATTGAAACCTTTTAAGATAACCAAAAAATAAGAGGTGGAACAACAATGAAAATATCTCATTTGAAGGTGTCGGTTAAAAAGTAGAATGTTAGATGTAACACCTAGGCATAGAAACTTATTTGGTGTTTAACTGCCAAGCATGGTTCTCAATCTCTTCAATACCCAAGGTGTTTATTATTATTTTAACTGCTCAAAGAGAGCAAATAACTAAGATTTTGAAAACTACATACTAATGTAAAGCTTCCTAAAGCTAAAATCCTAAATTTAAGAGCTTTCTGTTTAGCAGAACAATAGTGCCCCTTTGAGACACTATAGGGTAGCAAATAAGCACAGTGAAGGAAATGGGTTACCTCTTTTAGATAGCTGGCAAGTGAGATTCCATAGACCACCCAAAATTACGAGCTACTGCCAAGGTTATTGTTTACTCTTCAGAACTTTACAATAAGACCCTATTCCTGAAGACATCACATACTTGTGTCACAGAATATGAAGTTACTAAGCTGAAAAGTTAATTTCTATTGATAAGCAGTAGTGTTCATAACACTGGAAGGTGGTATGCACAGAGACAAAGTAGATTGTAACCAACAGTCTTACGCAGCTATAAAGTCTCTGAACTACATTAAGACTGGACTGGCAAAATATGCCCATTCATTGGTAGCAAGTGAGTCCAACATCATGGGAGTAAATAACCACTTACTTATTGGATATAAGATTGTTCCACAAGATGCAACCCTAACCTGGCATTATAGTTAAGCCAAGAGGTTATATCCAGATAGGTCATAAGCCCTGAGAAAGAACCTAAAACTATTATTTAGCTAAATGGATATAGTAATAAGCTGTCTTCTAATGACTTATCTTTATACAAGTATGCTAATTCATCTCTCAATCCTCATCAGTGAAGGTTCCATTTCAAAGATGGTTAGGAACACAAAGACACACAACTAGCCAACATGTAGATTGTAAAAGACTAAGATGCAAATTTTAAATGAAATATCTGTATCTTATCTATTTTCCCCAAGGCTCAGGAGTCATTGGGGAAGAGGTGGTAAAACAATGAAGAGATAGGTATGGTAGATCACCGCAACAAAAAAGAATCTTCTGGACACAGTATAGTAGCCACACATATGAACTCACAGTATGCACAGAGCTACATCAGCCAGAACATATATCTCATAAACAAGAGAGCTGGGAACAAAGTGCTACCCAATACAAGCTGAGGAAATGTTGGCAACTGATATATAATAGGGAGTGCAGGGAGAGTCAGTTCCTTTAAAAGTGTTACGCCTGAGCAACTTCACTCCATTCCAGAAGAAGGCCACATATTCAAAACTATGTAGACAAAGGGTGTACTTGAGAGGTGGCCAAAAACAAAGGAAGAAATAAAGTTGGGTGAGTAGGAAAGGTAGGTGAATCTAGGAGGCGTTCGAAGAGGTAAATATCATCCAAGCATATTGTTTGAAATTTTCAATGAACTGATAAATATCTTATAAAATTAATTTTTACTTTTTGAATTCTATTATATTTCGTGGGGGAGTGTATGTGGTGTTCAGGTACTATCCAAGGATTTAACTTAATTATCAATTTATTTTTATTTCATTATTTAATTCTCTCTCTCTCTCTCTCTCTCTCTCTCTCTCTCTCTCCTCTCTGTGTGTGTGTGTGTGTGTGTGTGTGTCTGTGTGTCTGTGTGTGATGTTAGGCTGTGTTAGCGTGCTTGTGTACATGCACATATACATGTAGGCAGTTCAGGTATCTTTTTCTGTTGATCCCTGACTTCTTATTATCTTAACTGAACCCGAATCTCGTTATTTTGGTAGACCTGCTGTCCAGCTAACTCCCAGGCTGTACATGTTTCATATCTGGTATCTGATTCCCAGAACAGTTAAGCTCAGCTTTTAGATATATTTGAGGATTCTTACCCTGGTCTTAGCGATTGCATAGCAGGTATTCTAACTCAGTCAAACATCTCCCTAGGCATCATCTCCATTTTAAAAGTGAACCACAATCCTTGATTCTGAGGTTTGGAAATGGCAGCAGGACTGGGCTGAACCCATATCTATAATCTAGGCTACTTGCATTAAGCTAGGAAGAAAATAAACATGCAAAATTCTCTATTTAGGATTATTTAAGCTGATAATAGTTTACATTATGTATAAAGTGCTTATCTGCTATGCTTATATGCACATAAAATTTGAAAATAAAACAATTGTATATTTCTACTATGTATAAAATAGTACAAAAATGCTAATAAATTTAAATATCCCCTTCACTTTTCTTCATTGGACATATTTTTCTAATTGATAATTTACACTTTTTCCTTCTTTTACAGAATATTGTGTACACTATATTCTGTATAGAAAATGTATACTATTCACTATTATCTTCCCAATTTATTTCATTTTTTTTTTTGCACAATCTGACCAGATTTCTCTTTGTGATTCCTTTGATACAGTGTATTCTTAAAAACCATGTTCTTACCAGATTGGAGGTAGCATACAAGTGTACTAAAGCACTCAGAAAGAGACTGAAGTGGGAGGAGCAAGACATGCACGCTAACCTATCTACAAAGTAAATCTCATCTTGAAAGAAAAGAGATGGGGGAAGAACAAAGAAGAGAAAGAGAGAGGGGGATTTCATGAGAGGAAAAGAGAGATCAAGGGGAGAAGAGGGAGAAATGCTTATCAAAGCCTAAATTGCGTATCAAAGACTAATTGCATCTTCATTTGAGTTTATAGCTACCTACGCGTGTTTGCTTCTCTAAAATTCTGGTTCCAGAACCTTGTATGTTCTAAGAAAATGATGTGTCCACGTTATATTTTAGATGGCAATAACTTTATGTTTAATTAAGGATGGGTCCATCCTGTAGCTGAAGGCCATGCCAGTGTTCATGGTCTGTGCTCACCTTACAGGCCATGTTGGTCTCTGTGGTCCATGTTATTACCTAA
The DNA here is from genome assembly GCA_021653895.1 of Mastomys natalensis. NCBI lineage: Eukaryota > Metazoa > Chordata > Mammalia > Rodentia > Muridae > Mastomys > Mastomys natalensis. The sequence continues at coordinate 252,001 of JAJTUV010000425.1, read as the reverse complement.
GGCCTAAAGCGTGTTGATGTCCATGGGATGGGCTGCCACTGGACAACATATTGGTGCTCATGGCCCATGATGCCATTGGGGATCATGTTGGTGTCCATAGCCTGTGCTGCTGAGGAGGGACATGAGGGCTTCCCTATTCCATGCTGTGGTGCAGGGCCATTTCATGTCCTTGATCTGTGCTGCTGTGAGAGAGAGACCATGTTGAGATATGAGACCCCTGGGCCAAAGGAAGCCATATTGATCCCCATGGTCTATGTTAGCTCTGAAGTCCATGTGGATGTGCATGGTCACTGTTGCCTCCTGAAGCCATGTTGATGCCCATGGGCTCCGCTGCTTCCAGGAACCATATTGGGTCCCTGGGGCCTGGGGCCTGGGGCCTGGGGCCTGGGACCTGGGGCCTGGGGTCTGTGAGACCAAAGAGGCCACGTTGATGTTGATGGCCTGTGTTGCCATCTAGAGCTATGATGGTATTTCTGGCCTGTGCTGTTATAGAGAGCCCTGTTAATGAATGTAGTCTGCTCTACCACAGGAGACCATGCTGAGATCCGTGGAACGTGCTTATGTTAGAAACCACATGCAAGTCTGTGATCTGATCTTTGCTTCTGCTGTCTATAAAGGGCAAATAAATTTCTTTTGCAGAGGTATCTATGACTGCAGACTCACAGTTGAGAAAAAGAGATACAGAAGGCTTCCAGAACAATTTCTAGCCCCACCCAACTCCCCAAAAGTAACTGCCTAAACAGGAAGCCATCCAAGGGAACTCTTAAAATTCTTGATAAGAATCACAGAAGGTGGAGAGAGGGAGGGACCTTATGAAGGAGAGAGGATGGGGAGGGAAAATAGGGGGGCAGCATCAAATATGGGAAGGGACAAAAGAGAAGTACAAAGGGTCAGAAAATCGAATAAAAATATGTAGCAATGGGGGATGAGGAACTGGAGGTAGTCAGAATGTCTCAGATGCCAGGGAAGCTAGATGCCAGGATCCAGTAGGGATGACTCGAGTTGAAATATGCAGCAAAGGGGAGATAGAACCTGTAGAGATCACCTCCAGTAGATAGGCACAGCCCCCAGTCAAGGGATGGGGCCACCCACCCATTTCAAAATTTTTAACCCAGAAATATTCCTGTCCAAAGGAAAAACAGGGACAAAATATGGAACAGAGCTTGAAGGAAAGGCCATCCAGAGACTGCTTCACCTAGGGATTCATCCCATCTGCAGACACCAAACCCCTGACACTATTACTGATGCCAAGAAGAGCTTGCTGACAGGAGCCTGGTACAGCTGCTCCCAGAGAAATTCTACCACCACCTGAGCAATACAGATTAAGATACAGATGAAGATAGTCAACCATCAGACTGAACCCAGGGACCTCAATGGAAGAGCTAGGAAGTACTGAAGGAGCTGCAACCCCAATAGGAAGAGCAATATCAACTAACCGGACCACCCAGAACTCCAGTGATTAAACCACCAACCAAAGAGTATACATGGAGGGATCCATGGCTCCAGATAATATGAAGCAGAGGGTGGCCTTATCTGGCATCAGTGGGAGGGGAGGCCCTTGGTCCTGTGGAGGTTTGATGCCTCGAATAGGGGGGTGCTAGAGTGATGAGGAGGAAGTGAGTGAGTGGGTGGAGAAGCACCTTAAAAGAGAAAAGGGGGAGAAAGATAGAATGGGGAGCTTTGGAGGGGTAACTAGGAAGGGGGATATCATTTGAAGTGAATAAAATGATTAAAAACATTAAAAAAAAATATGCTAAACTGAAGCTCTATACAATTGTTGGCTTCTGTCCAGGGTCGGGGTGGGGAAAGAATCAGGATTTTTGTTTGTTTTTTTATTTTTAGGGGCTGCTCACTGGGAGTTTTCATTTGTTTTTATTATTTTCTTCTTCTTTTATAGGGGGGCGGAATTCATGAGGGTAAAGGGGCAACCTTGGGATGAGTGGGAAGTGAATGTGATCAGGATATATTATGTGAAATTCCCAAATAGTACGTTCAGAAAAAAATATCAGGAATGGCTTAACTACTTTTAAGTTGTTGGCCAGTGAGATTTTATTGATCTACTACCAAACGTACAGGCTATTACATTTGCTTGTTACCCACCCCAACTTAAGAGCAAGACAGAACTTCTGGAAACCATATACTTGAATCATAGAACATATAGCAATCAAGCTGGTCCAGAGCTGGAAGCTTCATCCCTACTAGGTAGCATCATGCTGCTGGAAGTTCTTATGCAAGTTACTGAGTGAGACTTATTCATCAATCCACCCAGAGGGAAAACTCTGTGAACTACAATAGCAACCTGTCTGGTAAGATATGACTGACGGTGCACTAATTCGTGCACTAATTAGTGGCATTAATGGTATAGATATAACCATTAATGGCATTAGTTTTAAAGCCTGCTCAAACATATGGTGTCCATACATACCTGACACAACTAATGAGGCCTAGAAACTGTGGGTAGCCATGTCATGAACCAGAAGAGAATATTACAACTATCAAATTTCCTACATTAGCATAGCAGTAAAATCACTTTTTACTGTCTTACTGTTTTACCTGTCGATCAAAGCACTGCTCAGCACTCATGCTCATCTGAGAAACCTCTTCTTATACTATATGACAATTAACACAGAGACCCATAACTAGTCAACATGCAACAAATAACAGGCTTGAGAATGTTCAGCTTCAACGGGGAAGTCTATACGATAACCCACCCTGTCATGGCTCAGGAATCTGTAGGGATAAGAGGTAGAAAGATAGCAAGAACCACAGAGGGTGGAAAACTTCGTTAGAACAGTGCTTTCCACACACAGTAGGACAGTGCACCTATAGCAGTGACTGTGATGGCGTATATATGTTCATATGATGGATATGTGCACCTATAGACTGTGATGGCGTATATATGTTCATGCTTAAGACTGACAAAATTACCAGCACAGAAAACAGGAGGTAGATGCAAAATCACACCACTAATCAAGTAACTATGGGAATTGGATTGCTGCTGGTAGAGGGGAACTCAGTTTTCTACAATGATGTGTATATGAGTCGGACTTCAGGGCAGACCGCATGCCCAGCAACAGTCAGCCAATACAAATTGGACAGGGTGGATTTGAGGATGTCAGAAAGAAAATGAGTGTGGGTACATAGGAGGTGGGGGCAAGATATGGCAGGACAGAGTTCGGGATGGGGATAAATATGATCATTACACATCATATAAAAATCTGAATTTATGAGAACATCAATAACAAAGAATTTTTTCAAATGACATTTTTGAAAAACTTTACTCATTTTGTGCAAATAACAAAGTAACGGAAACTTTATCCCATTGCTCTCCAGAATGCTTTCTTTAGTTTATGTTAGTTTTTTGATCAAAAGTCTACACGGCAATGCCTCCTCTGCATATGCTTCCTTAGCTAAAGTTACACTCTTAACCTCATTTCTTCTGAGAGGAAGAGAGAGAAGAGCACTTAGCTTCAGTTTTGTCGGTTCTCTTTCAATTCTCCCATATAAACTGTGACTATGTCAGTCCCCGCTTGAATTCCCTATCTGCTGATCTGATCCTCTTGCTTTCTATCAGCTATCCAAGCCTAGCGTGACTCCTCATGAACTCTGCTCAGCTGCACTGCCTTCTAATCTGGCCCAGCATTACACATGTTCTTTAAATGTAAGTAAAATGGACACCTAACTTTTCTGACTCTTCCCCATTGGCCATCTACTGTACCAAGATGTACAAGGTTTAGAACAAAGCTTAGAGCCAACAACATGTGCCTGTCTGTCCACAAGTCCAATTCTGTTGCTAGTCATTGCCACTCCAGCTATCCTTAGACACACTCACTATTTGTTTGTGGCTCTGACCTTCTACATCAGGATACACATCCTGCTTGGGTATCTCTCCACGTTTAGACTGTCCTTACCTTGGCAAGTTCATCTTTCATGTGGACTACACTCTGGTCTGTTTTAGGTTTTGGCTCTCTGTTCCTTTGTTCCCGCTTTTACCAACTCCTTTTCAGCCTTCTCTATCACCATGATCTTGGTTGCTATGGCTCTTCCCTCTATTCATAAAGATTGAAAGTAAAGAAAAGAGCTCTTCGTATTTTGAAAGAAGAAGAAGAATACAGAGTTAAAAGCTATTTTAATTTAAAATTATTATTTATTTTGTGTGCGTGCACATGCATTTGTGTGCTTGCATGAACATGTTTCTGTGTGCAGGTGCACACTCATATACATGTGCACAAACCATGTCCCACATGTGTAGGTCAGAGGATGATTTCCATAGAGTGGGGTTTCTCCGTCCTCTAACTGGATTCCAAGCCCTGAACTCTGAACAACAGTCTTGGTGAGAAATGCTTTGATCATCTGAGCCACATGATCAGCTAGCCTTTTTGTTTGTGTTATTTTGTTTTGGATATGGAACATGAAAATTGTATTAGCACTCACTTCTACGGAATGGATTAAGTTCTGTCAGCTTACACTCTGTTTTTTATAGTTCATACATATTACATCTCCCATGCAGTGTCCCTCTTCTGCTTTCATGCCATCTGTGTTCTGTTAGCCTATCATCCCATCTTTGCCTCCTTCCATTCTCCTTTCAAACCTCATTTCCCATATCATGGGCACTTTCTAATTTTACATCTATACCTCCACCCTACATGTTTGTAAAAATTAAAATCTACATATGACTACAGAACTTATATTTTTGAATTTAAGTTTCTTTATTAATAAAAAATATAAATATAGGTGGGTTCCATTTAGTAGCTTGTCAAATGATACAGCAATAAACATATTTGCATAAAAGTATCTACTGCACAATTGAAGAGGATTGAGCATCCTAGAAACTCTCTTGATATAGTGGATATATTTTCTTTATATTTTAATTAATTGGTACATTGATTACATTAAATTATCTACATATTAAGCATCAATTGGCTCTTTCAACAAAATGCATCCTGTATGTCTCACTTTCATTTTATTACAATGCTCCAGTCATGTAGTATGAATTTTACTGACCCTAAAGTGAACTGCTCAGGTAAGTATGGATTTTTTAAGCTAGGCAACATGTCTGACTCATCAAGCAAACTCATGTAATTACTTCAAGAATAAACTAACTAGGCTCCAATCACCCTCAGAACATCATTCACCTGACACTGAAGGAAAGGTAGGCAGATAGAAGGTTGGGATAAAATGGCTTGTCATGCAGAGTTTAGGAAACATATCCCATCTTTTTTTCTGGAATGGTGATATGAGAATAGAAGGTCTGAACTGATTATAAGATTAGAATCTGAAGCTATTGCAACGTCACTGTTTAGAGACAAAGAATATACAGTTCATGGAAATGTGGGCCATGGAAGAAATTTAGTGTTCATATGGCATCAGAAACTCATTATTATCAAAAGGTAATTCAGGTATTTAAATAGCTTCATCAGTTGACCAAAATAATCAAGGCTTGATGTCAAATATAAACTCAATGAGGACTCTAAAACATCAGTCAGTGCTGTCCACTTAACCTGTGTGATCAGATGGGTGCTGGATGCCATGCTTACTATCAAAGCAAGGTGGGAAGGGAAGACTGTTCTTGGCGATGCTTTAATCCCTTCTTGTTTATGTTCAGTTGTACTTGCATCTCCATGGTTCATGAGTTTCGGGTCCCAAAGTTGCTTGTGGTTTCTGGATACTTTTGTCTGGCATTCTCCCAAATCTCAGTCTGCTTTAGTGAACTTTGGCTTCTCAAGTGGCTCTGAACACTGGTTTTGTTCTTCTGTTTTGGCACAAATTCTATTCTCCATTATATCTACTGAAAACCTCTGCTTCAGATTCCATCTGGCAGAACTTTACTATCTGAATATCCCTGCTCTTTCTTGGGCATTCTATGAATCAAGCACAATGAATCAATTATGAAGTTCTGGACTGTATCAGGCACTTTGTTAAAGATCTCTACAAGATGTAGTTCCTTGACACAATAGGAAATAAATGATAATAATTAATGTAATCAAAATAACCTCCTTTAAATCATCAGAAATACATGTTGTGTCATAATACTTTTACTATAAAGACCTACTATGCTTTTCATGGCTTATTTTTAGTACAAATGAGAATTAGTAATTATAATATGGATCTTACTTTGATCTCTTATATTTCAAAATCATCATGTTCGTGTATACTCCTGAGGGTCAACAATTTTCTCAGTTTATAACAGGTCAGATTATTCTTAAATCATTTATTAGCCATTTCTCTAGAAAGTCCTAAAATTGGTTTGCATATTAATTTTTATAAGGTCATCCAAAGACAGATCCACCTAGGGATTCATCCCATCTGTTGACACCAAACCCAGACACTATTGCTGATGCCAAGAAGTGCTTGATAACAGGAGCTTTTTATAGCTATCCCCTGAGAGGCTTTGCCAGAGCCTGATCAATACAGATGAGGATGCTTGCAGCCAACCATTTCACTGAGCACTGGATCCCCAATAAAAGAGTTAGGGGAAGGACTGAGGGAGCTGAAGGGGATTGCAACCCCATAGAAAGAACAACAATATCAAGCAACTGGATACCCCAGGGCTCTCAGGAACTAAACTACCAACCAAAGAGTATACATGGATGGACCCATGGCTCTGGCCACATATGTAGCAGAGGATGGCCTCATCTGGCGTTAATGGGAGGGAGGTCCTTGGTCCTGGAAGGCTCTTTGCCTCAGCATAGGGGCATAGGGGGATACTAGGGTGGTGAAGTGTGAGAGGGTGGTTGGATGGGGGAGCATCCTCATAGAAGCAGGCAGAGGAGGATGGGATAGGGAGTTTGTGGAGAGAAAATTGTGAAGAGGGACATTTGAAATGTAAATAAATAACATAACTAATAAATAAATAAATAAATAAATAAATAATGAAATATACCTTAAAAGGAACACATTATTAGTTTTAGAGAGTTTTGCCATTAATTTTATTTCTCAAAACACCTCCCAGCCAATTCTGTGGCACGATCAGCCAGCACGTTATTAGGATTTGTAGATGAGGATGTGCAATAATGTGTGGCTACATCTCCCTGAGCTTACCTAAATATGAGTCAGATATTTATCAAATCCAAATACAAATTTCAACAGCAAAGCTCTCCTTGCCAAGCCCTGCCTGATAATGGACTTCATAAAGGCCAGTCTCACACAACCTCTAATTCTCTGCCTCCTTCTTCCAGTGTGCTATGTTGCATTATGTAAGCTAGTCATTCTATACGACTTTTTCTATTTTTAAGATTCTCATTTTTCTCATATAGCTTATGTTGCAGACATACGAAAATATTTATACCACAGGCAATCCTATTTAATTGTCATGATTCTTTCTTTGAATTTCTTATGCACTTTCTTGCCCTTACATGTTAGTTGTGCCTTAGTCTTATTCAATGCCTATGACTCACTTTAAAGTTTCCTAAAACTACCTTCACTTTGTGATATAGAAACTTTAGACCCATTCAGGGACTGATTAATGACATGCTAGCAGTTTTAAATTTGAAAACGGATTCTTCTTCCGTTCAACCCACCCCCACCTTTTTCTCTCCCTCCCTCCACTCCCTCCCAAATCCATGCCTTCTTCATTTCTTCTTCAGAAAAGAACAGGTCTAAAAGAGATGACAGCCTGAGTGGACAAAACAAGATACTATAAGACAAGGTGAACGCCTTCCTACTGAGGCTGGATAAGGCAACCCAATAGGAATAAGAATCTTCTAACATAACTGTCTCCTTAGAGGTCTGCAAGAGTCTGACATATTCAGAGGCGATGCTCACAGCTAACCATTAAACTGATCATGGGGTTCCCAACAGAGAAGATAGAGTGAAGACTGAAGGAGTTGAAAGTTACGGGACCCATGAGGAGAGCAACAATACCAACCAACCAGAGCCCCCAGGGTCTAAACCACCAGCTGGGAGCGCTTAGGAGGGACCCATGGCTCCAGCTATATATGCAAGGGAGCTATATATAAGTGGGAGAAGAGATTCTTGGTCCCATGAAGGTTGGACATCATGGGGGGTGGTATTCGAGGGTGGGGAGGTGAGATTCTGGGGAGTGTGGGTGTGGGTACACCATCATAGAGGCAGGAGGAGGGGGGAAGGGATAGGGAGTTCCTGGGAGGGAGGGGAGAAAGGGGGTAAGGGGGAAAACACCTGAAATGTAAATAAAAGTTCCAATAATAATAAAAAAATGAATCTCATCTTAAAAAATTAGTTTTGAGGGTGGAGGGATGGCTCAGCACTCAACAGCACAAGCACTCTTCTGGAGGACACAGATTCAGTTGCCAGCACCTGTGGCAGCTCTCAACAACCTATAACTTCATTTTCATCAGGTCGTACTTCCTTTTCTAGACTCTTTGGGCATTGCACCCACATGGTAACCAGACATACCTGCAGGCAAAACACTACACACATGAAATAAAAACAAAAGTAAAAATAAAAGCACTTTTCTGTATGTCTGCATGTATTAGTGTGCTATAATATTTTTGATTGATTTTTGAGAACCATAGCTCAATTTCCACCAAAATACACTAAAATGAAACCTTTTAAAAAACTGTACTGTTCAGTCTATCTATGTCATGAATGAAAATGTTCACTACATCACAGAAAAAGTTTATATTAGCTATAAGGAATGCAGCAACTTTGTTGTACAAATTATATCATCATAACATTCTATTATAACTTTATGCTAAATTTCATCTCTAATATGCTTAAACTATCAGTGTCCTAGCCTTCAATTTTATATTTCTATTTTCCTGAAACTGTGCAGTTGAAATCATCTTTAAACATTTTGAGAAAAAAAAAAAAGCCTAATATAGTCCCTGACAATTTAAGTTAATTCTTTTTTGAAAAGGATAGTACTTTTTAACACGTTAAGTATATGAATCTTATTGTAATCTTTATGCTATAAAATCTCATATCTAAATATTCGTTAAACAGCCTGTAAAGAAGAAATGAAACAACTGATTGATTGTGCATAACATTCAAGAAATTTTATGAAGATCTCTTTTCTTAAAAAAGTCATAGTGATTCTAACTTAATGAAGTGTACAAGTCTATAAATTGTGGCATTCTACCATCAGAACTCCTATAAGCAAAAGAAGCAAGTTTTCTAAGCAACAAGAATGATGTCATGGAAAAACTCAAACCTAATGTCAAAGAGACTACAGAGATATTCAATTTACCTCCCTGAAGCTTCACAGTTCAATAACCATTCTTCCTAAGAAGGCTTACAATTCTAAAATGCAAAACCATTAACCAAGAAGAGAGGCAGAGATGCCTTCCTTGTTAGGGGAAGTGGTGAATTCTCAGACGGCACAAAACACTGTAGACTATTTCATCAGAAGTAAACAGAGCTGGAATACGCAGCTCCATCTAGCTTCCTGTGGTGCTCATGCACTAATTGAGCACTGGGACCTGGTGATACCCATGAAACCCAGCCAAAGAATAAGAAGGGAAGCTGCCTCAGTCCCTCAAGGAAACACTGTCCTGTTGAAGATGACTAAAGATGACTGAAGAAATTTGAATGACTGTTTGATCAACATTAAATCTTTTGTATCAATGCTTGATATAATTCCTATTTTATATCAATTGCAGTCATCTTGTACCTCTCCCAGCCAAGTTAAATATTTAAAACATGAGTATAAAATATTGGAAGCAACATGACTGAAATCTTAGCATTAAACTAAAAGAATTACATTGAAATATAATGGTGAAGGAAGCCGAACCACTGAGACAATCCTTCCTGAACTTTTAAAAACATTTTCAAAAGCAAATTGCTAAATCAATGGGTTTAATTTTATAATAACTTGCAAACGTTTTTGCTCTGAATATTCCTATAAATTCTACAAACCTTGTATTTATTAAATCTGTTCTTCTCATTAAAAATAAACAGCACACTGACTGAGTTTGCTAACATATTTTGGATATTCAGACTTTACCCTAAATCTTGTTCAATATTCAGTAAGCAATCTATTTATATTGCCTAAACGATTTCAGACAATGCAAAAGATATATCTAATATCTGATATTTCATCAACACTGGTCATCTCTAGTCTCATTGTTACTCTCAATAACTTAGGATTTATAATTAACTTGAACAATATAGCAACTGCTGACAACGATGAAACGTATCTCTGACTATGTGGAAGACAAGTTCTACAAAAGAAGAGAAGAGGTTTTAACTTTTGAGCTCTTTTGAAAGCTTTGAAGATCAACACATTTTGCACGAAATGATTTTATTTTTTATGTGAGTGTTTCCAAAATTTATGTATATATAGAATTTCTTTTATAATTTTAAAAGTGGAATGAGTTAATAAAGCATTTAATGTTCAAAAAATTAAGAGAAAAATTTTAATATTAGAGTTTTGGCTTAATTGCGCTTTCCTAGCTGTATTTATATGACATTTAATTTCCAAAATTAAATGACCTATAAAACTAAATACTTCTGTGACGTGTAAGCAGACAGGATATAGTGTCCTTCTAAATAATTTTCCCAAAGAGGTTAAGTTGCCCAGAATCAACCTCATTCATGTTCAAATTAAAAACCAAAGAGAGATTTTCGAAGGGGAATATGATTATGCACATTAAATAGTTTTATAGTATTATTCTTGTTTGTACTTTCTATATGCCTTCAGATTTTTATAAGTAAGAACACAATTTTGCTAAGGCACAATATTTGAAACTTTAAATGTATTGAATAATTATAATATAAAGATACATTGATATCTACTCCAGGGGTCTTTAGACACTAGTAAATCTTCCTTCTTCTTTTTGCCCTAGAACCTAGTCAGCTTCCTACTTTAATCATGTCTTGTTCAACCCAGTACCAATTTTCAAAGGGGAATCCAGAGCCACTACAAAAAAAAAAAAAAAATGAGCTAGTGATCTGTCTCATAGTCTTGGTCTTGGGTGTGTTCTCAATATTGCCGCCCTCTCCCAGAAAGAATCTCATCATAGAGACGTGTTTAGGACTGCATTACCTAGGATAGCCAAACTCTATTCTCTCATCTGAACAGGATTTTCACATTGATGAAACATATTAGTCATTTTGTATGTATATATATATATATTTCCTTTGCTCTTTATAATAAAATAATTCAACACACTTTTCTGTGGCTGTGGAGAAACCTACATTTTCTATGTGCTGGAAAAAAGAATAACAAAATAATTATTTGCCCAATTCTACATTTTTATTCAATTAGAATAAATTCATCAAACTATATAAGAAATTTGTCGAGAGGACCTGAGTGCATCTGAGTGCTTAAGGAAGATGTAAGTGGGAAGAAAGCTCTGAGGAAAACTGAGAAATATGATTTGCTGGCACTACATGGGCAGAGTAAAGGGACAGAACATGCCAACCAAGACAAGACCACAGGTGAGTCGAAATTATTACAGTTTTATTTTGAGGAAGTCCCTATGGTCCCAGGGTTGATCTGTAGAATGAGGTGTGTGAATAAATAAAAAAAGAAAAAGAAAAATGAAAAACATTAAGCAATGTGAAGCCAACTTGAAATTCTTTTCTTATTTTTTTATTGGATATTTTATTTATTTACATTTCAGATGCCATCCCCTTTCCCCATTTCCCCTCCCTAGAAAACCCCTATTCCCATCCTACCTCCTCCTTTTTGCTTTTATACCATTTTAATTACATGCAAGTATTAAGGTCAGTTCTAGGTTGAGGAACTAGCAATACAATAGATGCAAATAGTCAAGGGAACAAGCAAGACAATAAACATAAATAGTCAAAGAACAACGTCCTTCCTATGTCAGCTCCCCTTTAATAAGAAGATGTTCAAAGAAGGCCCTAATTATTCTATCTACCCTGACCTCTTTGGTGATATAAGTCTGATATTTATAAATAGTATTTTCTTCCATACATGTTAGTTAAAGTTGTGCCTTATTTATTCAGTAGAACATGGTAGAAATAACTTTAGACTAGTCCAGAAATGACACTTGGCAACTCAGTCAAGGAAAAATAAAAGGCCAGGTAGTTTGATTTCATCCTCTTAAACTGGTGCCCAAGCTAAGGGATTCCTCACTGATAAACCACAGGACAACATGAGCCATCAGAGGAGAACCATTAGTAGAAACTGGTGTCAACAAAAAAGCTGGGAGTTGAGACTCAGGACTTCTGGGGTTTGAGATCCACCCAAATCAGCAGAGAAAAAGATTCAAAACAGATATTGTCCTTCCTCACTGAGGCCAACCAGCATACTTGCATCATATAGAGACTCTTATTGAGTCAAATTTTGAAGCAGGTGGGCATGCTACACTGTAACAAAATCTGTTACCTAGAAGGTACACAATGCAACCAGATGATATTTTCCCTTCTGAGCTATAAGATGAGCCTCTCTTCTATCCCCTGTATTAACCAAGTGTCCACAACACACTAAGTGGTTATATTTGAAGCAAAGTAGCTTAGTTTCTGTATCCAGGCTCTCAACAACACGTTCTTCTGGAAGAATGTGGGAGAGAAAACAGCTAGAGGTTTATGTGTGACAATACATATATTTTTATCCCAAATAGCCATCACAACAATCTATATCCTAAGATAAGGATTTTTTTTATGTTTGTTAATGATTAAGTATACACATCTAGAACAGGTTTTCCTTAAGACAGTACTTTCAACCCTTTTCTCCATATTTGTTTACAATTGTCAATCCTACCAAGACCCCACTACAGTTTAACTTTATAACTTTCCTATATTTTCACCTTGCTGTTGCCTATCTGTGGATCCTGTTCCCCTGACTGGGCTGCCTTGTCTGGCCTCAGTGGAGAAGAAGCAACTAGCCTGCAGAGACTTGATAGGCCAGAATTAGGGGATATGAGGGCTCTACCCTCTTAGAGGAGAAGAGGAGGGGGCATAGGGGAAGGGACGCTGTGAGCAGGTAATGGGAAGACAGGAGCAGAGATTGAGATGTAACATGAATAGATAAATAGATGGAGAGAGAAAAAAGAAAATACTTTCATCTGACAAGAAAACTTTCCTTCTGTTTTTCAATACCTTTCCACATATCATGGAAATTCTATCTCTGTTGCAACTCCCTAGCAACTCAATCCCAGTAAGCACTGTGAAAACATGCTTTCATTTGTTTCTATGCATTTGGAAGGTCAAGATGTGAAGTCTTTGAACACTATTAATAGTGTTCTGCATACTATTCATTTAAACCCTTTTTCTAGACATATGGTTGTATTGCATTGGCACAGTTGCTAAAAGGAATTGCCAATAAGAAGTTAGGACTGTCTTTGTGTCCAAGTGTTGCAGTATACACAGGAGATAAAGAATAGTGGGGAAACAATGCTAGTTAAAACAAGAAATGAGCCTTCAAAGAGAAGGCCAATGGAATTCTCCAGTCCCTTTGAATAGAAGTCCTATATACCTGATTTCTCCCACTATTAAATTATAAGCTTCCTGGGTAGCAGAAACCTTGATTATTTATATGTTTCTCTTTGGTCATCTTGTATGTTGTAGACACATAATAAATATTGAAGTGGGTTTCTCTTTCGATTTTTAAAGGGATGTAAACAATGTATCAAATATAGGTTACATTTGTTTTTACTAATTAAAATAATTTTCATGTCTTTGTTTTGTATGTTTTAATATTTGTTACAATAACATATCTCATGTGCATGATGTGCCTGAAACTAGAACTATTAAGTAAATGTGGAATACACCAATGTAACTGTTTAGTTTAGCATCATAAACATCTGGAAACTTAGTGGACACTTTCTGACAACACTAGAGATGGTTATATTTCAGTCTGACAATAAAATGATTGAAGATTCTTTTAAGTGATATGAGAGACAATCCTGAATCACTAAACTATTTCACTCATCATAATAAAAATACCACTCAAAATGTTCTTTCTTTGACTTAAAATGATATGTTATAGCCAGGTATAACAGCACAAATTTAAAATCTCAGTGACTGGGAGGACAAAGCAGTAGGACCAAGCATTCAAGACCTTTCTGGGCCAGTTAGCAAGAACTTTTCCTAAAAATAAATTGATAAATAACCAAAACAAAACAGCTCTACTTATATAACATAGTTGCTCTTGGTCCCTGGTATAAATTGATATACTAAGCATAAAAGAAATGAAAATCAACTTAATGAATGTGAAGTAACTAAAATGAAGGATCATATATTCAAAGTATCTTATTCCAGCTACAAAGGCAAGCACCTGAATTTGAACTGCTGCTTCACCATAGTGATGTTGCCATTGAGCCAGTTAGAAAGCACAGGTTCTCTTGTCTTACATGCTATGGCAAATCGCTAATGCTTAAGAACAAGCAGCACTTTGCAAGACTCAGACATCACATTGATATGCTAATGATTCATAATGAGGCCACAAGACATCAATTATATAAACGAGGCTAGGAACAGAGCCAACACAGGTACACTCTACTAATTTGTTCTGTGTTGGCCAAAAGCCAACTGCATGACAAGCCAATGCCCCTAAAGCCATTGGGGCAGGACTCCTGTGTCAGAGAGGGATTGGACATTGCATTCTTGGTGTTCTGTGTGATCTCTTTCTGTCTAAGGCTCCTTTAATGAACCATGCAAGAACACCTAATGAGAAGGCATCTAAGGGTCAGTATGCACACAAACTAGGAAGAATGCAAGGTAATAAAAAAAAAAAAACTTAAAAGTAAGGGGGAAAGTCAAGACTTGTTTTCAACAGCACAAAATGGAAACAATATAAAATCAAATAGAATTTTCCTTGGTTCTTTACACTGTGATCAAGTAAAGTTTGAAAATGAGTAGATTTAGTATAGCTGTACTAAGCCAGGATATTAATTATTACTATCAGTCTATTTTAAGAACAACATACTTCCAGCATTTAGATAGAACACTAGAATGCTTTCCATTAAGATATTCTTTTGAATTTAGGATACAAATGGGTCCACCAATATAATTCCTTGAGTACATTTTTATAAACTTAAATATTAGTAAATGATAACTATCCAGAAAAGTAAATCAGTCAGAAATATTGTAATAGAAATGCACAAATGGTATGATAATATTTCATGTGGTGGATGCTATAGAAATCAGTAGGTAAGGACTTAAAAAGGGAAGACAACAGTTTGCGTATTAGAATGATAGAGGGAAAATGCTTTTGTTTAGCTTATTGTTCTTACTAATATTTTCACTTGAAAAATATATTTTTCATATAATATAATTCTGAATAACTATTATCTGTCTACTAATTCCTCCCAGCTCCTTGTCACTTCCTCACACACCTAAATCCACTCCTCTCTCTTTTTTTCTCTCTCATTAGAATAGAAACAGGCATTCAAAAAATAAAAATAAATAAAAGCAAACAAACAAGAATTGGACAAAACAAATAAAAAGAGCCAAAGCAGAAACACATACAGATTCTAACACTTAACACACACACAAACACACACACACACACACACACACACACACAACACACACACACACACAAACCACACAGGCACCTATGGAAAAAGAAAACCATAAAAATAAAATTGGAAACCATAATATATAAGCAAAAATCTGCAAAAGAAAAAAGACAAAGCACTGTGGAACATAAACATTTCAAAATCCTGACTGAGTTCATTTTGTGTTGATCATCTACTGCTGGGCACTGCTGCTGGGCATCAATCATAGTTATCAAATGGAAATAGCTTCTAGATTCAGAATGGAGGCTTGTGTCCTTTTCCCCTCTTAGCCATTTTTAGAGAAAGTTTGTTCTGCCGAATTTCCTAAGTTTCAGTTATTGAACGTGGTAAGCAGTAGAGGGAAGAAAGAGGAAAGGTGGGAAGAGTAGAGGAAGAAAAGTGGGGAGACAGAACTAACACTAAAGATGCGTTGAAAAAGTCACAAGGAAAGCGTCTGTTGTAGAAGCTTCCTAAAATGCATTCATAAACATATATAAGGTAGTTTAAATGGAGCTACACTAACACTGAGGCAGCATACCTTTACTAGACACCACAGGGCAACAAATAAACAACCAGTGACAGGCTCGGCTCGGGTTATCTCCTTTAAAGTTGTTGGTCATTGGGGTCTCATAGACATGCACGCAGTACATGATATTGTCATTGCTCCTGGTTACCCTCTAGAACTCAACAGTAAGACCCTATTGCTGAAGACACTACATACTTCCATCATAGAACATGGAAAAAGCTTGTACTGACTGACCTGGTCAGTCATCCCTACTGTCTAGCTGTCATAATGCTAGAGTGTGCTGGGCACAGTACTGCAGAAGGAAACCACCACACTTATCCAGCTATAAATACACAAAGCTACAGAAATGACTGGCCTACTCAATGATGCAGGAGTGGCAGAATATCATAGGAGTGATCAAGCACATTATTTTGTATCTAAGGTCCATTGAAATTCAAAATCTGAAATCCATACCTTGAATCATTGTCAGGTGGTAAGAACCTGGTACTAGACAGGCCATAAGCCTGAAAGGAGAGTCTAACACTATTCTATTTCTAAAGTGACATGGTTTTAAACTGGCTACTATGACTGTACTCATAGATTATGTATTCTCAAAACATTATCAGAGATGTTTCTGTTTGTAGTATATTTTGAAACACAAAGATCCACAATTTCGTGGTTCAGAGAATGAGAGACAAGGCTGTCCTCTTAACCAAGGACTGTTTACCTACTTGATAGACAAAGATCATGAGGAAGAAGTGATAGACCTTAAAAATTTCTAGCTTCTTTCCAGGAACATAGTTGAAACATATAGTCCCAAGTTTGAGGACATCTAAGAAGCCACAGAACAGCTAAGGACCATGACTAGCTGTCACTAAGCTTCCATCCAGGTTCAGAGCAATCCTACTCATTTTAAGAGCAGGTCTAAATGACTGTATCTTCCAAATTCAGTTGACACAATCCTTCAACTTCAGACTATCAGTTGAAGCCTTACTAGGCAGATAGATGCTTTTCATCCCTGAACTCTGAAATTATGGATTTGTAAGGCAAACAAGTGTTTTTATTGTTTTAAGCTATTACATTTTGAGGTGGTTGGTCATATTGAAATAGGTTTAATATTGGCATGTTAGTGCAGAGAGTCTAGTTAGCTGTTGTGTTCATTGGTAAATTTCCTTGGAAATGGGGCCATGCAGGTAACCTACGTAGACAGCATTCATTAATGTTGATGCTGTGTATGCCCTTGGATGTTTCACTAAGTACCAGGTAGGGAAGGCTCTTAACACGTCTTCTCTGTTTCCTGGGGTCTAGGGATAGCTTTAAAATGCTTGCTTTTAAAATCACTGTTCTGTTTTCTTCTTCAAGAGACACATTGTAACTTGAAGCCATTTTGGTCTACACATGTGTTGGATCATCGTGCATAACACATGCATGCACATGTGTGTATTGTCCAGAGGTGAAATCAGGTTTTTTTTTTTTTTCAATTACTGTCTCATATATTGAGATAAGATTTGTTTTTGTTTGCTTGTTTGAAACCAGTGTTCACCAATTCTGGTGGCCAGCTTGCTTTTGGGAGTTTTGTCTCCTAAGGTTTGGATTATAGGCCTGTCTCCATGCCAATCTGGCTTCTCACCACCACATGTTTGCATGTGGATGCTGTGATAACAACTGAGGATAACAACTGTGCAGCAAGCACTTCACGTTGGGCCCCGACAACAGAAGGTAACTTTGCTTCTTCTTTTTGGATATACAGAGCATTGTACCCAGAGCCTAGTACATGCTAAGAAAATTCTCTGTTACTGAGCCATATCCCCAGCCTTCAGTCAATAGACTTAAAACAGTGTCATCAGTTAGTATTCTCACTGTTCTTAATGGAATATCCCATTTCGTTTTCAGTTCTGTATGCCATGGAGAACCAACCAATGTGTATAATTTAGTTCAATTAGGAATTGATACTGTAAACAAAATAGGTTTCATAAGTCACTTCAGACTAGTGAGGGTATCACTGCAACAAAAATAATAATTAAAAATTAAATAAAATAATTAGCATGCATTTCAGCTTTTAAAACCAGACAGATGTTTCACTATTAGAAAAACTGGAGTAGTACTTGCCTTGGGCCCAAACAAATGTGTCTATGTCACTAATCTCCATGTAGTAGTTAATTTTTAAAGAAAACTAGAAAATTATCAGTGTAAAAAGCTACATCAAAATCTTATCTTTTCATACCGTGTACTTGCGTGTACCAGGAAATTATGTTATAGTCCTTTTTGTCTTCATGAGACTGAGGTGATATTCTGCAATTTTAGGAAAGAAATAACTACCTTAAGAACAAAGGAACTATATGCTAGAGTGACTTTTAGACTATCAATTACAAAGTAAGGTTTCCATATCAGAGAGCATCGAAGAGTACTAGATGGAATCACTTAGACTTCTGGCTGAGAAAAATGACAGTCAACACTGTGGAAGCTTGCTCCACTGAAGGATGTTCTGTAAGACTAGTTAGAGTCTTACTCCCATTGCTTGGTTATGCATTTGACAGATCTATTGGTCCAGCTGGAACATTTACCAGTCTACTTGTACTTGCAGAGCCTGGTAATCTCTTGGGTGCAAGGGTGTTAGACAGAAACAGCCATGTTTAGGTATCTTTCAGTCGGGATGTACAGAAAATTTAGGATATTAGGGAGCTTTGACCTGTATTCTGAGAATCGTGTTTGGTTATCAGAGTGCTTTCTTTTAATGGAATGGTCCACACTGTTAGAAAACAAATGAACTCAGAGTTATAATGGGCCTAAAACCATCAGATTTGTTTTGCTTTCATCCCTTCTAGCTTGTGGCTGGAATGCCAACCTAGCACATCATTCTTTGGCTAGTTTTGGGTCCTAATGGCACACAATCTAAAACTTCTAAAGCATGCTTTTATATCCCATGATCTTCAGTTATATGTTTATGTGTGATGTTAAAGACACATGAACACACAGAATTTTTATTAAATATTAATTAATTAATTAATTTCCAAAGCACCCTCCCCGTCCTCCCTCACTGAGACTCTCATTCCCCTTCTCTGTTTCCTCTGAGAGTGTGGGACTCTCCTGTGTATCGCCCTACCCTGGCCCATTAGGTCTCTATGAGATTAGGCACATATTCTCTCACTAGGTCAGACAAGGCAGCTCTACTGGGGAATGCATACCACAGTGAGGCTACAGCTGTAGAGAGAACCTCTGCTGCAGTTGTTTTGGGGCCCACATGGGGACTGAGCTGCATAACTGTTGTATATGTGTCGGGGCCTCATTCCTCCCCCAAAATACACAGATTTTAAGTTAGCCTCTGTACAAATGAATATACTCTATACATTGGGAATAGGAAAAAAAAATAAAAATACTTAAGTGAATTTGTTTCTCTATTCTAATAAAGGACCTGGTCATTTGGATTTCTTAATATCCAATCTCAACAGAATGCTAATAATGTTTTAAAGGCAGTAGTATAATTCCCCTGAATCAACTAAACTCCAATTTTCCTGCAAAAAAATAATCTAATAGGAATGAGGGGTAATAATATGTATAACATATCTTATAAATGGCATCTGAGACAAAACAAAATTGCAATTATCTTCATTTCATGACGCAATAATTGTTGCCAGGGAAAGAAAATAAGGATGTGACAGCTTAAAAGTCTATCAGCTTCAAATGTAGCCCAACTGAAGCTGAGAAATTTCAGAGGAATGATCCCAGTTACCTCTGTAAACAAACAGCTGTCTGTGTTTCCACAGTTTGGAAAAATGGGAGGGTATTTTCCCTTGTTTTGATCTGTTTAAAGCTGGTGGAGATTGCAGACAACCCCCTTCTCTTTTCCTTTCTCCCTCTCTTCCTCCCACCTTCCATAATTATCCTATCTTTCCATCTTCTTTTTCCCTCACTATTTGTACCTGTGTATATTTATGTTGGATTTCTCTTCACGCACACACACACACACACACACACCACACACATACATAAATACACACACATGTATGACAGAAGCGAGGAATACATAAAAAAGAAAATACATATATATTAGGATTAAATTAACTATGCATTTAAAATAAAACAAAGGCAAATGTGCCTCGGAGTCCATTAATTATGATCCATCATTTACTCTATGTTTAGAACACACTGGGGGAAAATAACATTTGTACCCATAGGTATTCTAATGAGATTAGGCATGAAGCTTTTGAAATCAACCTCAAATGGCTATTACCAAGCCTTATTAGTGCTTAGTATCTTCCATCCCACACTCATTTAGTCACAGGCTATGGCTACAGACCAAATCCACCCAGACTTCTAACAGGACATAAACACCTCCGGGGACAAAATAGACACCTGGCATGCACTCTGTGTTCAGGAGTTCAACCACTTCCCAGGGCAGTTTTCACTGGCTTTCCAGCATGTAGCTACTTTGCTCATTTAAACAGGTGAAAGTAATTCGATTTTTAAACGACTTCTTTATCACTGGGCCTGTATTCTGACAGAAAAATTCATAAGACTGTAAAAGCCCCAAAACCCATAAAAATAGGAATTTCAGGAAAAATAATTAGCAGCATGTACATAAATTTTCACAAAAATATGAGGAATTAAGTGTCTCTCTATAATTTGTAGGGTATGTCAAATAACCATATATCACACAGAGTTTTTTCTTTTTTATTTGTTTCTTTTTTTGGTGTGTGTTAAGCTGTGGGACATACTAAGGTCTTTGTAGAGAGACAATATGGAGCTACATTTAAAAATGAAATCGACACTATGGTTGTTATTAATTTCACTGTGCTATGGATTATTTTCAAAATTAGATTAAAACAACTTGAAAGATCTCAGGAAAGGGCCATTGTTGGACACTAGTGGACTGAAAATTGTCTAAAGAGATTAATCTTCTCTAAACACAGAAGTCATTTCAATATAAAGAAATTATACAATGAAAATCATGGAGCTTTAATTTTTGAAAAGCCTAGATAATTTTATATTACTTGGCTTTCAGCATTCCTTGCTTATAGTGGTCCCTGGGTTGCACCATTTATATTTTACATTTGTTATTGAAGTTAAAATCCTGAATAGGTTCAAAAGGACCATTTTGACCTCAACATAAATTCACTGCATATATGCATGTTTTAAAACTAAGATTTTCATATATGCTAATTAACTATCCCCCCAACCCAAATTGGTTGCAACTGTATTGAATTTAACTCACCATTTTAAAACAGAATTCATATATTATGCTAAGTTCACTTTGTATAAAATATCTGAAGTGACCAAATAAAATGCACATTGCTTGTAGCACAAAAGTTCAACTTGGTTTGTTAAATTGTAGTTTCAAATATATGAAATGCTATTTTGTATGAGGGTCCACAAAAAAAGGAAAAAAAAATTAAAGTGAATCCTAGCTATGTTCTTATTAATTACATGATACAGCATGATTAGATGGGAGTAATTAGTGTGTGCTGAAGTAAACTGAGTTTGAAAGCTTACTCAACATTATTAAGCGCCCTTTTTGAAAGTGGTGAATAGCATAATTTAATTTGTGCTGGTGAAGGCACACAGACTTCCAAATATCAAGACAATACTAAATTTACTCTTTTACCCAAATCATACTAATAAATGCAGAGAAGAGATGCCTGAATGGCACTCGCCAAAGATTATGTGCTTGATTTAACATTTTTTCATGATTAATATTCAGCAAGGCTGATTTATTCTCATCAAAATCATCTCCGTTCACGTGATTCTTGCCCGTCTCCTTTCTCAAAAACCAAATGCTCTAAAGAGCTATGAAATTTTAAGCCTAAAATAATTATATCACAGGAGAATAAAATGGAAAATGTTTGTCAAATATAATTATAAAAATTTAAACTATTTTTTTAAACAGGGAGAAGGTATTTAATCTATGAAATAATGGTTGGATTTGCTATAAGTAAGATTAATGGCAAACTATGCACCTACAATGCAATTGAATACAAACAAGCATGTGTTGTCCATTAGGAAGGCATTTGCTCAGGGTTATTTTGCTAGCTATGGTGATGAATTCGCACCAATCCATCTACACAGTTTCACCCAGGTCTCCTTGTCACCAACTGCACACATTTGCCAGCCAGCTGCCTGAGTTGAGGGGGTGTATGCTGTGCCACATAACAAAGAGTAACTTGCTTGCATCAGGAGGAAAGCCATGACCCTCCTTCTTCTGCAATATGGCTAGTCATGTGAGGTAACTGACCATGATTAAAATGAATACACACCTGGCCACGATGGAACTGCTTGCTTCAAGCTTTGATTTGCATGCTAAGTGTTATGAGAAACAAATTTTTGTGAAAATAAACTCTACTATTATTACAATAAATCTACTGTAAAATTGAATGAGAAATAGATTTCCCAAATAAATCAATCAGGAAAGGCTAATTCATACATTTTAAATATTGTAAAATTCAGTTAGTTAAACATCAATACCTATAATATACCCATCTTCACTCTAAAGAATAAATGGTTATATTCACAAAATGTCAAATTCAAGTAGTCAAGCCTTATATTTCATGGACCTTTAAATATTTTAAATAAAGTGATAATATGTCATTTGCTTTGCAAGCATAATTTTGATCCATTAATACTAGTTAAAATTTACTTTGCAATATATGCACACAACAATCCAAGGGAAGGGAATGAGAAAGAAGTCCAATTCTGGAACAAAGGATATCATGCAGTCAAAGGAATTTTTAGTGTGTCCCTTTGCAAAAGACAGTTATGATTAAGAAATATTATACAAAATGAAACAAATATGTCCACAATTCACTTCACATTGCACCTAGCCTTATTCAGTGGATCACTCTTTTGGTTCCACATCTATTTGGGTATTTTGCAGTTTTCATTTATAACCATATTCTACTGAAAAATGTGATTAGAATCTGGTTTAGCAGCATTCATTTACTTTCTTAACACATGAACATTCAATAGTAAACTTCTAAATATTTGGATGGGTTTGTAGCATGCTACATTTTTTTTTTTTAAGCAGAATTTCAATTATTTGTTATAATATCTTCTTTCCCAACACTCTGAATAAATTACACTTCTTATTTCTGCCTTTTAGGAAGATAGCACTTGCTTTGTATAAAACAGTAGCCTAATATATGAACACTTAATAGAAGAGAAAATAGATCACTCCATATGACGTTTCACCTTGTTTTGTTCTACTGTCTCATTGAAATATACTTGAATAAGAATCATATAAGGAATTCTCCTCATCTTTGTCTCCTCCAGAAATTTGACAGCCAGGTTATCTAACTATTCCTTTTAAAATCTGTGATAAATAAATATATCAAACAGCCTCTTTCTAATATCAGCCATAGATCTCGGTTCTAGTTGATCCTCTCCACTAACAGGTTGTTAAGAGACTGTTCCTCCCAGCAGTTACCGTCCATTAGAACTACACTGATTTTTCATAATTTCTTCGTACAAATACTTTCTCATGATTTTTCCAAGGGCTGTCTGTGGTTGCGATGAAACATGGTCTGCTTTCAGTGGATATTCTAATAAAAAACAAAATACGGTTGACTTTTCATAGCACCTCTTAGCTAAGAAAAGAAATGTGTTACTTTCTGAAGGCTCACAAACTTCTGTATAATCATCAGAATTATGAGACCTTGTAGATATTCTAAGCATCCAGCTTTTAAAAATATGCCCCTTTGGCTCATCTTCAATGTGTACATGTGTCCTTTTGTTGTGGGATAATCATAACTTCAGTCTTACATTCTGTGTGAGCTAAGGATTGCAGTAGGGCTATAGTACCTCACATTGCTCACTTAGCTGGAATTCCTGGGGAACATCATCTCCGTACCAGCTGTAGCTCACTCACCTTGACTGAGAAGCAAAGCAAGGATTTCTTTTCACTTGTTGCCATACATTTGAACTTCACATCACTATCAAGCTTATGTATGTTCTTGATTCAAATACAGATAAAAAGAATTGCTTCTGTTTTCTCACTTCCGTTTTGTGGACATATAATTTTCATGTTATAATCCCCTCATACCGTTTTGTGAACTATAAACTAAAATTTGGTAATTACCCTTTAATGTATTCTCTCTTGTGTCTTGTGTTCTCACTTCTCTTGGACTTTGTGTCTCTTTGGGCCTGTTTCCTGTTTTTCTCTCTGTGTGAGTCTCTGTCTCTTTGTGTGAGTTTCTCTCCCTCCCCCTCCCCCTCCCCCTCCCCCCCCCTCCCCTCCCCCTCCCCCCTCCCCCTCCCCCTCCCCCCCTCCCCTCCCCTCCCTCTTCTCTCCCTTTTCCCTTGCTCTTTCTCCACCATCTTAGTCTAACTTGCCAGGGCTGGAAGGCAGGAGTGGGTGTGTGGGTGGGAGAGCACCCTAATAGAGGCAAGGGGACAGGACGGGATAGGGAGTTTCCGGAGGAGAGATCTGGAAAGGGGATAACATTTGAAATATAAATAATAAAATATCCAACAAAGGAAAAAAAACATCTGAAATAAAAAATAAAACAAAACAAAAATATTATAATAAGTATACAGTTCTCTCTTCTCTCCTCTCTTGCCCTCCCTTATCCAGATCTCCCTGCTCTGGTGCTTTTCCTTGTAATAAGAACAGCGGGTGCCTGTATGTAAATGCCTGGGGGGCACTTAGCCACAAAGGGATCTCCTTCAGGAGGACCTAATTGAGGACTACCTGAGAGACCAAGGATTGCTGGTGCAGACAATGCCAGCCAATCAGGAACTGCTGTTTAAAGAGATGCTTTCTTGGGACCAATGGAACGAGGGTGGAGGGTATTAAAGTAGTTTGCAGTAGTGTATACACAAAGAGTTTGCTACAGCATGTCTCACCTACTCCTGAGTCTGTGTTTTTAACTCTGGGCCACCTCACTGCCAGTCTCCAAGAGCAGGTAGGGTCAGATGGCAAGCAGTCCAGTGCACAGGCACCGTTCCCTTTCCTTCCCTTCTATCTCCTCACTGCATCTCTCAATTTCTTATTCAATGCTATGCTGCCTTCCTGTCAGAAATGTAAATACCTTATTTTCATCCTGCCCAGCTCTGCTGTCCTCTTCCATATCTGTATGTACTCCTCCGCTCTGCTCTCTCCTCCTATTCAGTTTCATTGCATTGATCTTTTCAAGTTATTTTTAGTGTGTTTAACTCATTCTCATCTGCAACTTTAATCATTCTTCCTATATTAGATCTGGGTTACAAAAAAACGAACAACATCCAGTGACTTAGAGGCATTACTCAGTCGTATGCTCATTACATCGTAGATACTATTGATCTTTATTAAGACTAATATCCAGGCTTAGAAAATCTGCATTCCTTGAGTGGTTTAGCAACTTTCCTTGACGGTTTTTTCAGTGGTATTCATTAATCCTTACAAAAGTTTCTCAGCAAAATTCAAAATATATTTTGAGAGTATAAAAATGATTTAAACATTATTCAGATATTGTCAATAGTTTAATTTGCTGAAAATTTATATTTTAATGAAAATACTTGTAATCTTCTCTTTTGATTCTAAATCTCTCTATATTCTAGTAAACACCTTTTGCAATGGGACCAATCGGAGACAAAGAAGTACCACCATGGCAGAAGGAACTGTATCTAAAATCTCCTTTCCTAAGATATCAAGTATTTATACTTAGAATCTTCTTCCCTAGTCCTTTCAACTCTTATTTAATATGACAACTTTCTTTCAATATATATTTGTTTACACTTTAAGCATTCCTTTTTATTGGCTTAAAGACATTAAGTCCACTGAGGTATTTCCTATACTACGTCTATTTACTTTTTTATCTTGTTTGCATACATTAAAAGAAGACTTATGAAAGACAAAGATAATCTTTCTTGCTCTTGTGTATTGGAAAGGGCAAAAGGGAAGATAGAGGTTAAAACAGAGTTAGGCCATTTGATCTGTCACTCCACAATGAGAGTGAGGAGAAGGTTTCTGAACACACTCCATCTAAAATCACTTCTGTTTCTCAGGGTTCAAAATTTCGACATATGGTAATTTCTAAAAATGTAAGTAATATTATAGTAAATAGTAAATGAAGCTATGTTAATTGTATTCTAGCATGAACTGTACTGTGGCTTTGGCATAGAACAATCACGTGAATAAAGACAGAATGGAAAAATAAAAACACATTCAGGATAGACCTTCACAATTCTTATGGAGACACAGCAGTACTATTTCTGCACAGCTCCAGATAACTCTGTTCTGTTTGTTGGGAGTGGAGAAGACATCTACGACAGGCTCCTCCAAAATAAACTTTCCAGTTTTTGATACAATCAGTTTTCTCCAAGATGTGGCTAAGGAACCATTTAGTTATTTGAGAAGTTGACATTCTGGCACAGTGATAGGGAACTGACTTTTGCTAAGCCTTAGACAAGGTTTGTATTACAGAAAGTCAGTAACATACATAGAAATGTGGATGCTTCTTAATACACCGGCGAACCAAAAAATCAAACTGACTGTAATTCCAAACCAACTCTTGAATTCTTAGAAATCGATAAGCAAGGCTCAATAACATTTTACTATTTAAGTAGACTTTTGAGTAACTTCAAATACATCCTAGATAGCAACATGTTACAGTATTAATACTGGGGTGCTCTTTCAAGGATATGTGCAGTTCTGTACTAAGAAATCAAAATGCACATAACCATTTGTACTATCATGATAAAATCCAGAGAGGGGCCACTCTGATCTCACAGGCTTTTCAGACTCCCAAATAGTTGAGAAAACTGCTGATGATATTTTCTTAGAAAATTAATTAGAAAAATTAGAGAAATAACCTGATAACACATCTCTATATCTTCTAAGCAACTATAATTAATATGTTACTGGATCTTTTAAAATCTGTTTCATACTACCCTACTATAGATGAATAGCAGAGACCTCAAGCCAAAGAAAATGTTGCAGTAATGTTTATCGACTAGCCTCATTCTTTGCTTCTAGGTGGAACCATGAAGTATTCTTGAATAAATATCTATAACATCTGCATGCTGTGGTGTCTGTTGTGTGTGTGCAAAGTGCTAATAAGTATATCCTATCTTTGTTTTCAAAGTTAATATCACTTACTTTGAATAAAACATTTTGAAAAACACATTTATTTTATTAGCTCCACTGACAAAAAGGGCTCTTTTCCACTAAAACCTTCAAATTTTGAAGCTTACCAGTACTGACATGTGATGCAAGTTATCATTAGCTGAAAAGAGTAGATGTTGCCTCTGAGAAATATATTCTCAGTCAGCTGTGTCCTGCATATATTTCTCTCTTTCTCTCTCTCTCTTTCTCTCCTTTTATTTTATGTATAAGTCCTATGCTTTATGTATACCTGGATGCCAGAAGAAGAATCAGCTCCCTTTATAGATGGTTGTGAGCCACCATGTGGGTACTGGGGATTGAACTCAGGACCTCTGGAAGAATAGCCAGTGCTCTTAACCACTGAGCCATCTGTCTAGCCCCTGTCATTTAATTTCTCAATTACATATTTTGAACTTTATCCATACAGAGGCTACTTTCTTGCCTTACCTCCTGGCCTGACCCAGAATTAACAAAATAGCCTTTGCATCATCTAACTTAGAAGATGATTTTCTAAAAATCAGTTCCCAGATTTGTCACCAGGACAACCTATCAACAACATTATTAATAATATGTGATGTATGTGGTAAATATAAAACCAGAGAGTAAAAAATTAGAAGGCACACCAAGTATTAGAGCATTTATTTAATTTAATTATTTAACCATTTATGTATTACTATCAGGAAGAATGGCTGACTTTTAGTGTAAGAATCGGTTTGAGTATGAGACAACTATGATAGTAAGTTGTAAGTTGGGTGATATTAACAAATAGTTACTGACATGAGAGCAACTGATTAAGATGATTTTGAAATCACCTGAGTTCTTCTGATGTGGAAGAAAGAGTCTCAGACTCAAATATTAACAAAATAATTTTAAGTCATTCAGAGAAACATAAATAAAAGGGGGGAATCTTAATGGCTCAGCTGCACCTTCTCATGGGTATGACAGTGAAGCTTGGCTGCTCACCCAACCCTTTCATTGGAAAACATAACCATCATCTCTGGTGATCATAACACTCTATCCAAAACCGTGCACAAGCCCTGGCTTTTCTTCCTGCATAATATAAGCCAGAGGTTATGGAACTTTTGAGTTCAAGAATGACTTGTTAGAGATATGAATCAACTCTGTGATATGTTTCTGCTCACTGAAGTATAAATCCCAAATAAACTTTCTGACAACCTCAAAATAATATGATTGGGGACAGAGACAACAGGGGGGAAGTCCTTCAGGTGAATTATACCTGATTTCTGACCTAAACGTTTAAAAATATATTGTTTTTTAAATGTATTATTTTTGTTCCTTTAGAATACAGATATGGTTACTGCATATTATGGTACCATTTTAGAACAGGCTCCAAACCTAAAAGCCCAAAGTAACTCCAGCCTCCCTATGGGATAGGTACATCAAAGTCAGAGACAAGTCTGATCTCATTCCAGACCTCAACCACCTGTGGGGTCAAACTAAGCCAGCACTGGCTTACTCCGCAGAGAGGCCCACAGAGGTCAGGCTGAATGCTCAGTTCCTCAGTAGCTTGGCATGTTCCTGAAAGAGCGACCATTATTTTTATTTCTCTCAATCTTAGAAATGAATAATGACTGCATTCAATGACAAAGCATGAGTTTCTAGCCAATCTAACATTCTAAAACAGAGAATAAATGTTAGAATATTCAATACAATACAGATATATCTATATGGCTAATATTATCTCATTAGAAATGGATGAAAATCCTTAAAAGAACAGAACTCACAAGTACAAGGAATGACAAGCTTGGTTTTCATGTAGGTCTCAAACATCTAGAGTTGGGGCTATCCCAAAACATGCAGCCTGTATATGGGGTATGGTCATCTAGCTGGGTGCCTCATCTGGCCTCAATGGGAGAGGAAGCACCTAGCCTCTCAGAGACTTAAAGTGGCAGGGTGGGGGATACAGGAGGAGGGGGTACTCAGAAAAGAAGAGATGGGGAAGGATTGTGGGAGGGGGTGAATGGGACGGGTTATAAAGTGAATCAGCAAAACAATAAAATTAAAAAAGAAAAGAAAAAAAAGAAAGACTGGCAAAAAAAAAAAAGAAAAGCAATATCAATGCCTATTTAGTTTTGAATATGAAGACTGCTCTAATCCCCACTGTATTACTTGGGAGGTACTGTCTAGCCACAGAAATTGTCAATATTTCCAGCTGATTTTGAAAATAAACTACAGTGTACTAATAAGGTCTTATGATATAATGACAATATCCTCATGCAAACCACAATCTGTTTTTATTATGGGAAAGTGCCCATGTGTTACATATAGCCTGTTTTTAATTTAGTTACGTATTTCATCTTAATTTCATTGATGGTTAAAAGAGAAAGACCCAATGTAGGGACCTTGGGTAATGCTAAATATACATAAAAATTGTTACGTGGCTTCTTCTGGACAAAGGCTTTCTTATAACGAATGGAAATGGTAGGATGCATACTTAAGACAAGCTATGAAGAGAGCAGTGGGTGGGTCTGAACCCAGAGAAGGAGACAGAATCCAGGTAGCATTCTTTACAGTTTCCTTCGGCAGTGAACACAATGACAGAACAAGCACAGGGAAGGGACCAAGGCTGTTGGTATGCGTGGCTTAAAGGTTCTTTAATGGTCAGCGGTAAAAGTTGACCTGGAGTCTGTAGAAACGTGTAGCCTGTCTGACAGGGGCTCAATACTTCTCCAAAGTGCCTTCACCACAACAGCGTAGAAATCCATCTTTCTTAATACGTTATTTGTTGAAGGATTTCATAATATATTTTCCTGACTGTTCAAACTAGAGCTTTTGATTTTCAGTTTTAAAATCTGTCGCTTCTCCTGAATCACTTTGATACAAATTTAGAATCTTTCTAATGTTGAAACAATTGTAATGTCTTGAATCCTATGCCTTACCCCTAAAAATGAAAATGTTGAAGTTCTACTTCTTTTTTTAGATTAATTTTTATTGGATATTTAATTTACATTTCAGATGTTATCCCCTTTTCCCATTCCCCACCACACTCAGAAACCCTTGCCATCCCCCTTCCTACTGCTTCTATGAGGATGTACCCCCACTTATACATCCACTCCCTCCTCCCCACTCAAATTCCACCACACTGGGGCATCCAGCCTTCAGGGGACCATCTCTTAAGAATACAAAGACATAAGTGGGTGGAAATGATGTCATTGAAGTGTGCTTTCTTCTTATATGTATGTTTCTTAGAGAAGGACATGATCATGGCCATGCTTGACAGGAAAATATGCTAAAAGCCAAGGGAAAATGCTTAGAACAAACCATTGTCTCAGAAGGAGCTAACACTGCCAAGAGCACGATAATGTAGACTCTATAACTACCTGATAAAAAATTATGTTTTTTTTCAACACTTAATCTGGATTAATAGATATTCAAGCTAACTAATCTAGAAATAGACACTGTAGGTCTATAATATGGATGCTGTCTCTGAATGGTTTTCTAAAGTGCTAAACCAGACTCAATGTGATTATCCCAGGCTCCAATTCACTTTTAAAACTTGGCTCATTTGAAACTTCACCAAATTTAGACATTAAAATAGTGACTATCTAATGTCTACTTATTATACAAAACACAGACACTGTCAAACCCTTACTAGAGTTTTAGGTATACACTCAGCTACTACATTGAACAACTTAATCAAAATTTTAATAAATACATGTTTGATAGTTTTATACCACTTGCTATTTGAGATATCTGTTTGTGACACCAATTTTAAGCATTTTCAGAACAGTGAGAAAAATGCATTTATTATGCATGTTCTACCCAGTTTAAAGCACTTCTCTCTTTGTGTAAGAAGATTCTATTTATAGCATTTTCTTAAGAGATGACTCAAAATGCAACCATAGTCATCTTTTGCAACCACTCTAATCAATGTGTAATTCATAATTATATAATTATTTATTATTAAGATATACCATAGGTATAACAAATCAGATTAACCTAGGATCTTAGATCCTAATTGGTTTGATTAATAAATGTTATTTATACCAGTATAAGTCTCCATAAATATGCATTTTCACATTTAATTGAGTAACATGGAAGAAGTTCTAGATCAACAAATCAACGCTTTCATTATTGGTACAATTAGTGAATTAATCACAAACTTAAGAAATTTTCTACCGTGCACACTGAAGCCCATTCAAACATAGAGTTAGAGTAATATTAATGTCTGACACTTATACCAGCAAAGTGAAAGACTAATAAATGATAAAATTAATATTTTACTTTTAATCTAATAGATAGATTTTCTGGTGGCATGCACTGGCTTGTGACCTTGGATTGACAATTCAATCAACCTGTGTCATCAAAATGAAAAATCATACTAGTTCATCCCTCATAATACTGACATGTCTTTGTGTTTTGATTTTATTACAGATACCTGTACATTCCTACTATGGAAAAAAAATGCTTTCATCACTTTAGTGAAATGTCTTGATTATTGAGTCGGTTGCTGATTGCTTCAAATAACTCTAACTTGCATCTGAAGTTCTAAGTTCCAGCTAAATGTAGGGTACTTTTGAGGAATTATTCACTTATACATATATATTTATAAAGACACACACATGCATATAATCACATTGCAAGTATTAATGGAATTGGGAAATTTATAAAAGATTCAATGATTATATTAATGAAACTAAGGAAAGTATAAAAGGCAAAAACATATGTGAATATACCTTACTATCTTCTTCCAATTTACAAACAAGTACAGATCTTGTATTTATATCTAAATGTATGTTTGTATTTACTTATAAACACACACTTACACACACACAACACACACACACACATATGAACAAATACACATGTGCATACATATATACATATTCATATAATGTTATTCCTAAGAAGTTTTATCAATATTCCTAGTTTGTAAATATTATCCATACATAAACTCTGTATAACAAAGTTACCATAAAGTTGTGTTTTCATAACCTATATATGTAAAATATTGTTGTATGGTTTCAATAGTTCTTGCCAAAGCAAATTCAAACTTAGACTGGGTTTAGGGAAGTTATTGAAAGATCAATTTTATCTTTTTTTACAAGACAAATTCATGAATTAATTGAAAATTATTCTGGGTCAAACTGATTATCTTAAACTAAAATTGTCAAATGTATGCTTACCTATATCATAACTGTGTAAAAATTCATAATAGAAGCATGATGAAGCCTAACCAATATTATCAGAAAATCATTTAAATTATAGCCTATGGATGATTATTTTGTAAAGTATTGTAAGTTTGAGATAACTATCACAGCTTAATTATATAGCCAGATCTTTATAAAGCTACATGGTTATTCTAGGTCAAATGCCATACAGGAAACTTCTTATTAAGTATATCATTCATCTCTATTTAAAACAAGGCAACTGATAAGAATGGAGGTTTTTTTTGTTTTGTTTTTTGTCATTTGCCTTATTGTACAGTAGTCCCATTTCCAGATGGAATAAATACAGATACAAACTTCACTTTAGGCAATTGAACTTTTCACACCTTCAAATCCACAAAATCAGATGGTTTGTGGTTTCTGCAGCTGGTGGACTGTACTCATTTTAGGTTGTGTCATGTGAAAAATATTTTACTCCCTGAACCCTACCCAGAATCAGTCATTAATGAAATACAGGCAGCACAATGAACGCCTATGATGGATAGATTTCAACAGCCAGACCAGGAACACCGAAGAAATTCAGAACAAGAACCGAAATCAAGCTTTAACTTCCTGTAAAGGACAGACGCATTATGAAGGTGTCCCATCTCAGGGGGAACCTTTACTCTGAAAACAACACTTATCCACTACCTAAAAAGAGATTGTGGGGTATGCATTTGAAGATTAAACCACAGAAACTGGATACAGATCAACAGTAAATCACCACAGACCAAGTAAAACACTACATATCAGCTGTCGTAATATACAGCTATCAAAATCATAATGTGACTGTGCTAGGGCCACATATGAAGTCTGCTTATTTAATAAAACAAGCTGTCATCGGGCTATATCACTTAAAATAATGTCTTATTTTGGACACATTCATAGTATAATTATTTACTTTTAATTTACTTTTAATGAAACTGTCAGAAGACCACAGGTTTTCCCCAATAGCAACTGTTGTAAAACCACATGTTTTTAAAATTTTTTTTTTTTGGAAAAGAGAAATCTAAACCTGTGCTTTCCATTCCTTATCACAACACATGGTCCTTCCGATGGAAAACAACGTCCAACACTTATGTTTCTATTTTCCCTTTTACATAATATTTACAATGTAGCAGTTTATAATCACACTACATTTTTATATAAAAATAGGAGACCAGTGCTGAAAAGGAATGCTAAATTCAGTATATCAGCGAATAGCCATGCTTATTAGATTATGCAGAATTTCGATGTCTTAATATTTTATATCTACTTCTATTCCATGATGTGCACTATGTAATTGATTATTTTACTTTTATTTTAGTCCCCACTAAAAGCCCTATACACCAAGTTCACATGGACTCAACTGGGATTTGAATTTTGGGAAGAATTTCGTTATTTTTGACAATGGGTAACAGAATAACTAACTACTCAGTATATCTTTTAAGAAAATAGTCGACAGTATCCAAGAAAGCTTTACATTCTCTACATCTGTTATCCATAAAATCTTTATATGTCTCAGGCATGCCACCTGGCACTAAACCCCAGATTACATTTGGAACACTGACTAACGTAACAGTGGACGCAGCATTAAAACAATGTAGAAATGTCACTATGAAGACTTGTATAATGTGCTACCTTCCATAATGTATTTAGAGATCCACCAGGGAATTCATGAGGGCTTTTTTCTTTTAATATTTTTCTGTGCCTTGGCATTTTGGGCTAATGTGTATTGCTTTGTGACTTAATATTATACAACAAAGAATCTGTATTTTTTTAAAGTAGATTTCCTTTATATCCACTTCTGTCATCAAAATTGAGACATTTAAATGACATCACATATCCAAAACCAAACCTCAAAGGGCTAATATAAGCCCAGTAGGTAATGCATGCCTCCATGTTTTAGAGTCATTTTATATTATGCTATATATGGTATATCAGACATTGAATTGATAACTATCACATGAGACTCATAACCGATAGTTTTTTAACATGTAGAGTGTATCAATGAGTGCAAAAGACAAGATTACCTGACATAAATTATATTCTACAGAAGTGGATCAATAAATATTAAATTGAAAAAATTCATGTCCAAATAGGTTTTATATTGTAGGGAACAGACAGACAACAAATAACATATATAAATACAAGACAAAGAATCAGTAGTGAAGAGCCCAGTGGTTAGAATACAGTAAACTGGACGGTGGGCAGAATAATGAGCTTACTGCATTTTTAAATGAAAGATCAGGCAATACATAGGTGATATTGAGCAAGTATTAAAATAAAATAAAGAGCTGAGGGTAGGACACATCTTGAGTAAGCAATATGTGGCAATTAGATGTCACTATTTAATCAAGAACATCTTTAGAAGGAAAAAATTAACTGAGATGATTTCAAAATACGGTATGGTATAAAACATTTTGAGTTTAATTTTATGTTTAATTAACCATTATAAAGCAATCTAAAAGACAGAGTTTCTTTAAAAATATGTTTTATATTTATCTATGTTTCTATCATTTGTATCATCTATCTATCATCTATCCATCTATTATCTATCTATATCTATCTATCTATCTATCTATCTATCTATCTATCTTCATCAATAATCTATTTGTGTAACGTGTTTGTGTATATAATTTTCAAGGAGCTGGCTTGTGTCTTCTATCTTGTAGGCTCTGTAGGCTCTGGAATCTAACCAGTAGTCATGCTCAGTAGAAAGTTCCTTTACTCAGTTGTTGAACCATCTCAGTGGCCTGGAAGGTAAAACATTTCATACTGTGGTATGAACTCAGATTCCTGTATTTTTCATCACATTCTGCATCTACTTACTACATTTCCCACTTCTTTCTTCCTTTTTGTATCTCGCCCACCCACACATTTTTATTACCCTCTGTCCCTGTCCCTGTCTCTCCTCTTGTTACCACTTTATTCTATGACAATGAGGAGCAGTGTGGACAGAAGTAAATACCAAGTAATGGAGGAGCTCAGCTCTTCGCAACTAACTGGGCTTACAAATTAATTTATTCATGTTTGTGAGTGAAACCTTTCATTCATATGAGCAGGGCAGTGGCGAGGAGAATGGTGGAGTCTGAGAACAGTTGGCATTTTGGGGATAAAATGCCATGCCTAATGCAATGCTTGAAAAAACAGAGAACAAAAATGAGCAGCAGCTATGGAATGGAAGAAAATGATAACACTGCAGTCAAAGTTAGTACTTTATAAGTTACCTTTACATTAGCCTTTTAGTATAGTAAGCACTTTAGATTCTTTAACATTTTCTGCCCCACATACTATATGACTGTAGCAAATTTAAACTGCTTAGGTTGCTATGACATGTTAAAATTAAGGAAATATGATGTGCCACATACCTTATCAGACAAATACAGGCAATTTTCTTTTTTTCAAATTTATGTTCAATATTGGGAAAGAGACAGAGAGCCTAAGTGTAATTAGGGGCAGAAGACGGCCCAGCGAACAAGCTTTAACAGGTAAGGAGACAACTAAGTTGAATCAAGTACATTTGTAAAATGTCATATATAACTCAGCCTCTGAAGCCAAACGAATAGGTTAATTATATAATTATATTTGGAATCTTGAATCTGAGTTCAGTTTGGCTGGGAAGATGCCCTACAAGCTAAAGGCACACACTGTTCTCGTGGAGGAACTGACTGCCCACCTCCAAGCTGTCTATTGCCCTCTTTTGGGCTCCCGAGATATTGAACACAGTGCACATTCTGATACACACACACACACCACACACACCCTTAAATAAGTTTATGATAAATATGACATTAAAATAAAATATGAAGGTATGCCATGAACAGGATAGCCTGTATTCTATGAATAAAAATACAATAGGCAAGTTTTCAAAATAAAAGAATATTGATTTTATTGGTTATTTTTTTTATTTACATTTCAAATGTTGTCCCCCTTCCCATCTTCCTCTCTGCAAACCCTCTATCCCATTCCCCCTGATTCTGTAAGGTTGCTTCCTTCACCTGCCTACCCTCTCCTGACTCACGGCCATAGGATTCCCCTACTCTGGGGCATCGATCCTTCCTAGGACCAAGGGTCTCCCCTCCCATTGATGCAGATAAGGCCATTCTCTGCTACATATGCAGCTGTAGCGATGGGTCCCCCCCCCATGTGTACTATTTGGTTGGTGGTTCAGTACCTTGGGAGCTCTGTGGGGTCTGGTTGGTTGATATTGTAGTTCTTCCTATGGGGCTGCAAAGCCCTTCAGCTCCTTCAGCCCTTCCCCTAACTCCTCTATTGGGGTCCTTGTGCTCAGTCTGATGGTTGGCTGCAAGCATATGCATCTGTATTGGTCAGGCTCTGGCAGAGTCTCTCAGGAGACAGTTGCGATATCAGGTTCCTGTCAGCAAGCATTCTAAAGTTTTATATGTGTGTTTGTGGGGGTGTGGAGCTTGTACAGTTCAGGGGATAGAAAGTCTTGACAGCACACTCAAGGCATGGCCACAACCTACAGTACCATGCAAAAATAAACAACGTTGGGTTCTTATAAATCATAAAAAATACTGTCATGTGTAAACATGGAAACTATGATACTCTATACATTTAAAGTTTTAAATTATGCCATTGCCGAGGTATTAATTTTAATTTTAACTTGGTAAAATGTATTGATTTTAGAAATCAAAAGAAAAACATATTTGAGAAGTTTGTTGTTAACATTTTCAAGCTCAAGATGGCTCTTTACTGTTACCTGAGTAATAGCAATAACATTTCAGGGTACTTAATGAATCAGTGAGCAATAATGCCTTACACTTAGGTAAAGACTTTGGCAGTAGATGTTACAGCCACAAAGGACTTAGTTACTCATTCTTTTCTTTTTTTTTTTTTTTTTCCCAACATGAAAATGAAGCATGAAGGAAGTTAATTCCCAGCATGGGAATACAATCTAAGTTCAGAAAACCAGCATCCAAACTAGTCAAAAAATCTAGTAGACTTTGGCAGTGATTCCTCTATTTAGTCAAAGTCACTGCCAGGTGGATAACTTTATGAGCAGACTGTAAAACGCAGAATTGGCCGGCAGCTGATCAGTCACAGTGTAACAATAAACGTGAATAATGGGGAACGATTCTTACAATGTCTAGTATTTAGTAAGTATGTGAACATTTCTCCTTTTTCTTCAAGTAGCAGGAAAATAAAGCAAGCCTTACAGTAAATGCAAAGCAGTTATCCTCTGAAGAGACAGAGAAATTTAAATAGCACATGTACCATCCTAATAACAAATTTCATGTGACAAGAAAGAACAGTAAACTTTAAAAAGTCATGTCAACAAAAGCTACAGACAACAGAATCAAACCATAGAGCTATAGAAGCCCCTGTCTCTGATAGCATACAAAGGTAGATGGGACAGCGGGAAGGACACTTCTACAGAGTTTACATGTCAAGTCACAAGAGTTATTCTGGAGAATATATACATATATATGAATATATATTTTAAGTATATGTTATATAATAAGAAATATATAAGGAATAAGAAATACACACACCCCTTTAAGATCAAAATTAACACAACACATAGTAAATATTAAAATGAATAGCTGAGTAGTTATGGAATACCATCAAAGGATGGTGGTATTAAGGTACCATCCACTGGGGCACATTTTCTTGTCACAATACTACAAGTGTGCTTATGTTCTATATATTCTTTGATGTGTAGGGAACATGTTGTGAATTGCCTGTCAGTCATAATTTCTCCAGGAAACTGTAACACATAGAGACTTTCACAATCCAAGCTAATTAATCTTTACAGTATGTAATCCCTTCACTCCCGACAATGTCCAGTGAAATCAAACAATAAAACTTGAAAGCTTTATGGGATCAGAAAAATATCACCATCATGTTTTTTTAACTTCAGACCAAATAAAAGCATTGTTTGAATTTTGCCTAATTATTGAACTTTTTGCGTTAGATTACTTTCATGATTTTATTTAAGCAGTATTGTATTATCTACTGAAAAGTTTCTGGAGTCTTTTCATCGAATTGGATAAAGTTGAGGCTTACAGTTCCTACTAAGATTTGAGTGGCTCATGGTCCACATTATCCCCTAAAAAATTAAAAATTATGACTAGGAGATGCATCAACAGGTGACTACAGAAGTATTAGATCAATTCTATTCTTTTACAACATATGATATAAGTGTATGTACCCATATGTGGTAATGAAGGATATATAAGTGATTTTGAATGCCTGCATAAACACCACAGCAACATGCTTTGACTACATTAAAGATCTAGGACATGCAAAAATGAATAGAGGAAATGAACACAGACCTAAACTTAAGTAGACACTCAGAAAAGGGAATCTAAGGGTTTCAAAGCTACAACACGCGCACACACTGAGCAAGAATCAGTTACTGGAGACGCATGGCAACTGTCTATGACCCATAACTGGCAAGGGCAGTGACTGCATCCAGATATTCTTCAGGAACAGTAAAGCTTTGGGAAGTTCTCCCTAGATACCATGAGGGAATATGGTAGCAATTAAAAAACCTGAATTTTAAACTAAATGTGTGAAAGGAACAGGATAATTTCTGCCAATCATAATCAAAAAGGTTCACAGAGCCACAATGTTTATCACATTAGTGATAGGATAGGCATTCTTTGAATGTGTTTTATTTTGTTCATATAAACTGTGGTTTTTTTCTCTCTCTCTCTCTCTCTCTCTCTCTCTCTCCTCTCTCTCTCTCTCTCTCTCTCTCTCTCTCTCTCTCTCTCTTCGTCTTTTGTGTGTGTGTGTGTGTGTGACAGTTCTCTCCGTCCACCATGTGGGTCCTAAGAATGGAGCTGAACTACTCAGCTCGTCAGTCTTGGTGCAGCATTTTCTCCACAGAACCACCATGCTGCTTCTTACTATGTTAAGTCTGCAGAAGAACTCAAGCTCAAGTTCCCCTGTCACACTGCTGTGTACTATGTGGCATTGGGTTTTGTTAGGTCAACATCCCACTCTTATATTCTAAACTTCAAACAACTGAAGCACCGCAACATTCGTAGAGCAGACTGAACTACTGGGAGTAAGAAAAAAAAATTACAAAAAGATAGCTGACCTCAACAGCAGATAGCAAAATTAACATTTCAACAGCTCTGGCCTTTCATCTCAGTCTCTACAGTGTATATATATATTTTTTTTTCAGAAAAGCTATGATTTAGTTTAGAAAGATGCAGAATTACATAAAACATCTGGAATATGGGACAAAAAATATTGGCTTATTATCCCTCGTGGACCCTCCCTATGAAAAATTTAACAGGCATGTTTTGGTAGTTTTAATCTCCAGACACCTCGAGCTATGCTATGGAAACATCATCTTGTTCGTTTATATTAGAAAGAACACCTGGTGATAAAAGTGAATACACTCTCTTTTAAACTGAGAGAGCTTTTTTTTTCTTTAATCACCAAATTTCTAATCAAATATGCATATAGACCTATGTGCTTGTGTGTATGTGTGTGAGAGAACACCTTTAATAAAATCTAGCTTTTGAATCCCTATCAATAATATGCTAATTTCTCTAATTCACCAAAATTCATGCTTACATTTCAGATTCTGCAAATATACAAATTTACCTTTGAATGTTGACATTATATATTACAAAATTCTTAAAGAAATGTTTATGATATGAACACTGTTATCCCATTTACTTAGGTCTCTGAAAATGTACGGGACTTCTAAAAGTTTCATAAATATTTTTTTTTCTTCCCACATTCTCTTACTTCTTTGTTTTAAAATAAAAGCTATGGTTTATGCTATCAGTAATAAAATGCTGTGATTATTAAAAACATTCACAGATGACAATAGCTAAACAACTTTGAAGATTATATTTTATATTAAAAAGCCTATTATTACTGATAAAATTTAACATTTATTGTGAAGTCCTAAGAAAAATTAAACAATGAAGTCTTTCATTTGTCAGAAGAATTTACAAAACTAAGTAGTCATCTACACAATATCAGTGCTCTATTATTTTATTATTAACTCATATTTTATTGTAAATTTTTAAAATTAAGTTTTAGGGTAAGTACCTGCATATTAAAATTAGAGAAAATTCCACATAATTGAAAATGTAATAAAACACTTCACATTTTAAGTGATCTGTCTTTTAAAATTGGCACATTGTACCATAGCTATGCTATCATTAATAACACTCAAAATATATAATGGGCCTCTACATATTCCAATTAAAAATAGAAGTCCTTAAAATATTTGAGTATTTATAGTCTATAAAGATTTTCAGGGACATTTTTATTAATTTGACACAGATACGCCTTCATTTCTAATGTTACAAACCTGAATCATTTTAAATGCAATTAAAAGTGGTTATGAAAGAGTGTGGACTTCCGTGTGAAGTAGGAAATCATTCTCGTGATTAACATGCAAACGAGCTCATGCTGGCAGAATAGATTGGGGTTTTAAAACCCCAATTACTTTTGTATGATTATCTATTTACCAGTACACAGTCTATTTTCATTTTTCATCTAATACAAAATCGGCTTGCTTACATTTTTAGCACAGC
Organism: Mastomys natalensis; assembly: GCA_021653895.1. Lineage (NCBI taxonomy): Eukaryota > Metazoa > Chordata > Mammalia > Rodentia > Muridae > Mastomys > Mastomys natalensis. Next base: position 211,346 of record JAJTUV010000425.1, on the reverse strand, counting down.
AATTAATATTTACAATAATTATGACATCAAGCACTGCTGAGAACTTGTTGTAAATCATTTACTCCAGTCTCTTTTTCTTTACATATTAATATCATTTTATAATTTAATGCTATATAGGAGGTTGCTTTTACTCAAAAAATCAAAATTACCAAATAGATTCTTCTTCCATTTATTTAGTTATATTTCATATCATTTTTGCATATTAATAAGATGATAAGTATGTAAAGCCTATATTCTTCAGTCTGTTACAATAATATGGAAAATCACTTTGATCACTCATAGTACAAAAAATAAATATATGCTGAGAACAATAAAATATGTCCCATGAATCTTTTCCTTTTAAAAGTAATAGCAGACAATTCTAAACTTTCACTACCCTGCTTTGATTTCTACCTTCTATGTATTGCACACATACACATTTCTCCAGACTTCTAAAGAAAATTATAATGCATTAATGACAGGAACCATGGTAATGGAAAAAGGTCACCCTGTCTTGAACACCTTCTGTTTTAAGCCATTATATATAAAGACATTCGAGAAAGCAAAGAATTAAAAGCCAGCCTTTGTGCAACCCATTACTGAAATATTATAGAATAATCTATATCAAATGTAGAGGAATAGCAGATTCTTTTGGATCTAAATTAACTGCAGCCATAGAAACGCTTTTATGCTTATTATGTATCTGCATGTTGATTCAATTATTAAAAGAACACCTGACAGCATCAGACTTATTTAATTGAATTAATTAAACTGGATGAATAATCACTGAATTCCTTTTGTGTGAAATTTGTCCTGAAAAGTAACACTGGCATTTGGAAATTGCAAGTAATTTGCATGGTGAAACACAGTGCACACAGAAACCTCCTGCTTCAGCTTCTGGGCTTTCTCTCTTCTCACATTAAGACAAATGAACAGACAGTAGAAAAGGTATTTTCTCTTCTGCACTACATAATCATGATTATTTTTCATCAATATACCATTAAGCAATTTCTCAACAATTCCCTCAATATCAAAACTGAAAATTCTCTCCTATATGTAAGGCATTATCAAACTGACACGTCCTCCAAAGAAGTGATGTAACATCCAAAGATCCTGGAAGATCTGGTATATAAGAAATGCTTGTTTGGGAGTGGATGACTAAAACAGTGTATCTGCTCTGTACACAGTGAGAAATATCTGTTTAAATTTAGAGGCAAATAATATTTGATCACAACAAATACCTAAGAGCTCTTTCTCTTTCAAAAGCATCCAGTTCTTCTGAAAGGTGGATTTATATGTGGGTATTATATTCCAATTAATCTTTGTGTATATATACATATATATTCATTATAAATATTTAGTTTAATATATAAAGAATTTAATTTCACTACAGACTATATATACATATATATAGGCTCTTTATAAATACACACACACACACACACACACACACACACACACACACACACATATATATATAATATATATTATATATTTTTTATTCCTGGATCAAATTTAGAAAAGCAAACTAAAATGATAGATGGTACAAAAACTTTATCTGATATATCAAAAAAAATACAAAAATAACATCATCTTAAGATATTTCTAAAGCATCCACTAGCTGTATTTTTAATTTCTGGCTATTAGATTCTTTAGCATCTTTCAGCACATTCAAGTCTCTGGCAAGATGCATTAGTATGTGCTGTTGTTAGGTTCATTATGAAGACAAAACTGAGAAAAATCAATGAATCCTTTGCCTTTAAACATACACATCCTGCCATGGTATATTTCAGTATATGGGGCATCACATTTTAATCAACTTTATGTTCCTGTTTTGAATGAAAAATGATACCTCTGTTCCAGAGATGCTAATTACTCCACATCACTTTTTGTCATGCCTATTGTTTAGGAAAGGCTGTTTACCATAAAAAATTAAGGTATTTTAAATCACACACCATTTAACACCATGTCCCTAAAATTAATGAAGCCTTTAAATATTCAGTTGGCCACACGTGCATTTTGTTCACTTTCAAGATACACCTGAGCTATTCACCCACTGACCCACATACTTCCTTCAAGTTAACCTTGTTTATAGGCTGCTCTTATATTCCTCAGAACTAGTGCTATGCGAATGGTCATATTTGCCACAAGATACATAAATATTTCCTCCAATGTTAAACTGAAACATGAAATATATTTGTTATTTTAGACACTAAAATTCATCGCGAAATGTTTAGTATTCTAGATACATTGTCTTTTTGTGATCAAATTTACAGACATGATAAATATGCAAACTTTCAACAAATACTGTGTGGTACATCTTTGAATCCACCAAAACACTCATATTAAGAACCACAGTGGTTGGATCTTTATTTTACACAAATTACACAAAATATACTGGCACTACACCTCATTCTCAATACCAGTTTGTTCTAGCTTTATTTCATAACAGGGGATGTGGAAATGGAAACAGTGCCATCATGTGATACTTTGCAGGGTACTTCACTTCTTATATTCTCCATTCCTGAGCATATAGCTGCTACACAAATAAGACCTCAGAGATATGCAGGGTCAGAGTAACTCTGCATCTTCCAGCCTTATTTTTAGGGTAAAAATAAGTGACACTTTCATACCTCAAAGGAAAATAAATAGAAAGCCAGCACCTACACTGGCAATATGTACACATACAAACATACAGAGAATCACTTTAAAATAACCTAAAAATTATCCATTCGAATCTATAAGCCTTTCTGTGATCATAACCATTTTCAATTATTAAGAATATAAAATAACCTTTTATTAATGGAATAAATTAGTTACTTAAATAGAGAAAACCCAGTAGTTTGTCTGATAGGAAAAACTCATTTGGAATATAAGTACCGCCTCCAGCCAAATAAAATGTGAGATCGAATTTGACCTGCCGCACCCTTACCCTGTTCCATATACACACGTTCTCTACTAATGTAAGAAATAAATGCAACAAACCAAAAGTTATATTTTCACATATTATTCCTTAAAATATAAAACCAAATTTGAAAACCACTTTGGTTTTAGGAATCCATAATAATAATGAAAATGAAAACTTCCACTACAAGTGATACTTGCTAGTTTCCTTAGACTTAACTATTTAACAGCCATTTGATTAAAAATGACGTTTTGGTGGATGCAAGAGGTGTGGATTTAGGAACAATTTCACTGCTTTGTAGACTTCATTTGAAACAAATATATATGTTACATTTTTGAAGACAGCCAGGGAGATGTTTTTCCAGCCTGAGATACAATGTTATCAGAGGATTTAAACACCTACAATGAATGATTTCCTCCTTAAAATTTAAAGATTCATGGTTCATCTTTTTTAGGTCATTTCTTTTTATTCCAAAATGATTCAAGGTGTTTCACACTAAAATTTTACCAAATAAATGAGAAAACTGAAGAATTTTCTTCCTTTACAAGATTTCAACCCATGGATGAGTTTCAAACAGTATTTAAAAAACACTGTCACCATTACATATATTTAGTGATGCACTGCAGCAGGGTGATGCTTGGAATGACACAAATGGAAGTCACATTAAAAAAAAGAGAGAACATTTTTTTTTTTAAATTTCTGCAGGCATAAATGTAGCTTCCTATTTCTCAGTAGTAAAAGTGATCGGCTACTCACAGATTCCAAGGAGCACTTAGTCTGGGTCATGGAAAATAAACGATGATTATTACACACACATAAAGTTGAACTGGATTGGTTCTTAAGTTGTTTTGCTTACAAACATTCCTCTTTTTTTCCAAGTTGAATAACATTTAAAATGATTAATATCTTCCACAGGAAATGTAAGTTTGGTCATCCATAAGTGTATTTTAAAATGTTTATCGTAAGTAGCACCAGACAGGGTCTTATAGACAGGTTTTTGTATTTGGCAATATTTCATTCCTCTGAGTAGAGACTCTTTGTTTCCTCTTTTAATGAAAGAACATTCATTCTTCTTTCTTCTCACCTCAACTTATCCTAATATTTTAATAGTGATTCAGACCAGGGACAGAGGACTTCAGATGATCATCATTAATCTAAGTCGATCTACTTAGAGAAGATTTGCCATCGATATTGCTACAACTTGAGAGAAGAGTCAGTATCACCAACTTCTCTTAAAGTAGCCCTGGGGGATGTTCCAAATGTGGGCAAAAAAACATTGGCTAGTGAGGAATGGGATCCCAGATACCTGGACTCATTCTACCCTTACCTGTCATGTTAGGTGTGAGTCTCGGCTTCTCCATCCTCTAGACTAGCAGTGTTTGGATGCTGGAGTAGGAATATTGTAGTTATTCTGAAATATTTTTTAGAAGAAAGTAGGAAACACTGACTTGTGAAGAAATAATTTCCAATTCTTCTTCAGAGAGATAAATGAAAATAAAGCATCAAATCCTAAGTTCTCTTTATTATTGAAGAGTAATTTATTTTCCTTTATGTGTTTGTCAGCTTTGCCAAGATGGATGTTTATGTACCATACACATTCATGGGATCCACAGAGGCCACATAAAGGGATGGGGTTTGTTCAGACAAACGCTTGTGAACCAGAATGTGGATGTGAACAATCAGTTCTAGGTCCTCTGGAAGAACACTCTGCTCTGAACTGCAGAAACCATCTCCCCAGCTCCCAAGACCTAAGTTCTATTTTATATAGCTACATCTTTCAGCATTTAAGCAATTCTCTAATTGGAAAAATGATGATGAAAAACGTATGAGGCATGGATTCCTTATTTACTGGACAGTTTGTAATGCATTTATAAAATCATTGCATGGTAGAAGAAAATGAAATGATATTAGCTTAATGTGGTACATTTTTTGCATTGTTTATTTGTTCATTTACTTATTGTAAATGCAGACTTGTTATAGCACATAGTTAGAAGTCAGAGGATAACTTGAGCCCTAGAGATAGACTCACATTTCCAGGCTGGGTAGCAACCACTCTTTCCTGATGAAGCTTCTCAATGGTACCTAAAAAAGTACATTTTAATACATAACTTTGGACTAAGTTACTTGGCAATAAAAGTTGTATGTGTCCAAGTTCAGTTTCTAGCCACAGTTTTAAATCATTTACAATGCTAATAAAAGGCATTCTTCCCAGTCCCCAACATACAAATGCAAACACACAGGCAGAGAATAAGCAAATCGATGACACTGAGCCAGCTCAAATTATGTTGGTAATTTGCTGGGTGAGTGTGCCTTTCTGCTACTTAATACAGACTTGTCATGTGTTGCTCCCGTGATATGTGACTGTTGAAAATGTCAGTAAAGGACTTGATGCACTTATTCTAGTTAAAAATATTTGACATTTTATATGAGAGTAATGTTATTCCTTGGAGAAAATGAACAAAGGTTTCATAGTCCAAGTAGGATGTGACACATTTCCTTCTATAAGCAAGTCAATGACCAATTCACCTAATTCTTGCTACGGAGGCTACGAATATCATTGTTCTGCACCTACAGTTATCATAGTGATAAATCTTAACTGGTAATACAGATACACTCTTCTCAAGTCATGTGAACATATAGTTAGTTCTATTATTCTGATGTCTTTTTCTACTCAATAATTATGTGGATCACATTATCCTGAATCATTTTTCAACCAAGTCATTGAAAAATAAATTATGACAGAATTCTATCAGAGTTTTTGGTAATTAAATATTGTGGATTAAATATAAGACTAACATAATCCAAATGTACATTTCATATCTTATAGACCAATTTAACCCTTGAGGTCTACTCTTCTCATTATCATGAATGCTACCAAAAGGTTGAATCTTGCTCATATAAGGACTACAGTTATATAAAGGAATGAATGCAGATAATAAATATATGCTAAACTTCATATGGCTTTTAATTGGTTTGCCTCAGACTTTATTGGAGGAACACAAAGATAAGTCTATTCAATAACAAATTATGAGGGATTTTTCACACATCTGAATCCTTTGAGAAACAGCTGTAACTTGCATCTCATTTTAATCATTGGGATTAAGGAAAGTGACATTGTTTACTTTAAAAACTTTACACAATTTTGCATGTGATCATTCCCTGGGCATTGAGTTCAAGGTCTTGTATAATTTAAGCTCCCATTTTACCTCATTTTCCCTGTATGCACCAAATAGACTGCATGTCAGAACACAAAAATAGTATGTTTGGTACATATTTATAAAATTAGAAGACAATTTATAAACTTTAATATTTTCAATTTCCTTTCCTTATGTACATCTCTCCATAAATATTTTGTCATCATTTAGAGTAGAACTATTTTACTGTCCTAAATATCCATGAAACCAATGTTCTTAGGCAAATGGCCATCATCATAGCATAATTAAGTCTGAGAGTACTATCATATGGTAAGCCATAACAAGCCACCATCCAAACATGTCAGTTTCTAGCACCTGTTAGTTTATGCATGCACCAGGCTCCAGCACATTGTAGTTATTTTAAGTAATTTAAACTCTACTCCCATAACATGAGTTTCTATTGGTCAAAATTAAAACTAAATTTTAAAAAAATCTACATATATTTGTACTTGTCTTTCTGTCTCACTTTTAAAGTTTTATATATATATATATATATATATATATATATATATATATATATCCTCTTAACATCTAACTTATCACACTGCCTATAGAGCAGTAACTCTTAATCTGTGGGTTGTGACCCCTTTGGCAGGCGAATGACACACTTTCACAGGGGTCCCATATATATGGTATTTACATTATGATTCATAAAGGTCGCAAAATTACAATTATGAAGTAGCAATGATACTAAATTTATGGTTGGAAGTTCCCATAACTTGAAGAAATGTATCACAGCATTAGGAAAGTTGAGAATCACTGAGAATCATGGCTCTAGAGAAAGACAATGATAAAAGTTTGAGTCATAATTTCACTTTTTAATAATTTAGTCAGCCCCAAGGTGCACATATACATACCACTGTAGTACATTCTTAAAACTATATAATTTCACTGTTTAAAATGGAATACTCATTTTCAACAATGTAGCATGAATGAAAATATAGGTTTAAGAAATGGTAGGTAATACTAATCACTGCTTATGAGTATTTAGACAATTTGGAATTTTGTTGCCACTATAAACCATGTTATATTCTGGACTAAACAGTTACTTCAGCTTATCACCTCAAAAACAAAGGAAATAGCAAACAAAATTGTAATTACATTATTTTATTTTAAAACATAGCGTTACCCACAATTATAACTACTACAGACATCTTTCCTTGAAACTAATTTGCATATCTCTGATGATTTGAATCATATGGAAATTGGTACAAGGAATGGGGTATTGTGTGATAGACTTTACAATCCTGTTTTTTGAAAAAGTATGAAAGTCTTAGTGACTTTGGTGACTTTAAAAACAGTTGTACCTGGTTGGTTGTTTGAATATGCTTGGTCCATAGGAAGTGACACTGTTAGGAGGTGGGACCTTTTTGGAGTAGGTGTGACCTTGCTAGATGAAATGAGCCCCTGTTAGGGTGGGCTTTGAGGTCCTAGTGCTCACGCTCCACCCAGTGAGGAAGAGACCCTCCTCCTAGCTCCCTGCAGCAAAACAGTCATGTTCTGCGTTTTCAGATGAAGATGTAGAACTATCTCTCTTCTATCACCATGTCTGCCTGTAGGCTGCCATGCTTCCCATCATGATGATAGACTGAACCTCTGAAACTTTAAGCCAGACCCAACTAAATGTTTTACTTTATAAGAGTTACAGTGAGCATAGTGTCTCTTCACAGCAATGAAACCCTAAGACAATACTTAACAGTGCTTAATGTGCAATCATAGTAGAAGCTGGAAAGACAGTGGTGTTGAAAGCATGTGGACTACGGAGGCCCACTCAAGTGGTTTTAGAGATCAATATTAGCTACTGGCTAGAGATTGTTCCTGGGATATTTTGACAAAGAATGTGGCTCATTTTGTCCTTCTCTTACAAATCTGCTAAACTAAAGAGTTTGTGACTAATTTCATTGGCAGAGGAGATTTCAAGACATTAAAATATTGACTGTATTGCATGTTATTAGTAACCACTGTTATTCAGTCTGTAATGAAAAACAGAAAGTGAAGGAAAAATACAAAAGGTACAATTTGAAGAGAAAAATAACATTAGGAAATTTAATGCTGGATCCATATCCTTTGTTCAGAGATAAGAAATTTAAAGAAAGTTTGATGCAATATGAATAAAGGGAGTGGTCCCCTTGGGACAGGATTCCACCAAGAAAAGCTTCCAAATTGCAAAAACACGAAGTGCTTAGGGGTTGCTTTTATAAAGCAAAGGAATGCTTGCTCAACAAAGGAAAGCATCAACAAACTAAAGTTTATGTAAATGTCATTCACGGATGAGGCCAGGTTTCCTCCCAAGCAGACAGCAGATTTTGGCAACATTCCTATGTCTCTGGCTTTAGATTCATGAAGGATACAGGAGTATAAGGCCTTTGGATTCTTCCTCATCAGTTAAGGAGAGCTGCTAAGGCTAGATGGAAGCAGAAGAGTCTCTGCACAAGGTCTGAAGAAAAAACATGGATTATATTAGAGACCTCAGAATGTTGGAGATGCTAGGATAAGATGTATCTACCAAGGATAGCTTCATACAGGAAGTAGAACAAGCCCAAGAGAGTGGAGTGTGTTGCAATCTACACAGCAACATTGGATGTTTGTCTTGTTAGGTTTCTATCTAACATTCCCTACCATGCCCAATTCTACCCCTCTAGAATGGTTTTGTGTCATTTATGTTAGAAATTTTATTGTTTGGTTTGATTTTGTTTATACAGAGGTTACAATTAAGAGATTGCTTAACTGAGTCTTAGAATATTGGACATTGACTTTCAATATTGTTGAGACTGTAAAGACTATGAGAAATTTGAAGTTGGTCTAAATGAATTTTGCATTATTATATGGCTACAAGTATATAGAGGCCAGGCATGGAATGTAGTAGTTCAAATGAAAATGGCTCCCATAGACACATATATTTGGATGCCTGTTTGACAGTTACTGAAATTGTCTGGTAAGTACTAGGAAACGTGGCTTCTTTGGAGGATGTGTGCCACTAATGGTCATCTTAGAACTTTCAAAAACTTACACCAGAAGTTCTCAACTTGTGGGTAGCAACCCCTTTGGGGATCAAAAGACCCGTTGATAGGGGTCACATATAAGATATTCTACATATTTAGAGATTTGCAATATTATTTTTAACAGTAAAAAATTATATGAATTAGAAATGAAAGCAATTTTACTGCTGGGGGGGCACCACGATATGAGAAACTATTTTAAAGGGTTGCAGCATTAGAAAAGTTGAGAACCACTGTCTCTTTCTGTCTCTGTCGCTCCCTCTGTCTCTTTCTGTGTCTCTGCTTCTCCCTCCCTCCCTCCTCTCCTCTCTCTCCTCCCCTCCCTCCTTCCCTCCCTCCCTCTCTGTCTCTCTCTCTCTCTCCTACTTTTCTCTATATGCTTTCTGGTGCTTGTTTCAACATGTAAGTTCTCAGATATGTCTCCAGTGCCATGTCTGTTCACTTGCTACAGTGCCCATAATGGCTATGGATTCACCAGAAACTATAAGCCAGCACTATTTAAATATACATTTTCTACAGGTTGCTTTGGTCATGTTATCTTTTCACAGCAATAAAAAGTCACTAAAACAATATAAACCTTGTTTGTATGATTCATATGAGTTTCTTAGAGATACAAACTATTTTCTGTATCATTTTGCAAATCTATTATTAGTTATTATTAGTGGTGTGTGTGGAGGGGGTGTCTGTATCTTTCTCATTATGTTACAAACTATTTTGCTATTTTTAGATAGTGTCAATGTGTCATGATTGAAAAATGTAAAATAATGATAGAATGTAGGTTGCTAATGTTTAAATATAATATTTTAAAGGTGGTAAAATAAAATAAAACATTATTATATATTTACTAAAATAATATATGAGAATGTTAATGAATATTAAAGTCATAGACTTGAATGATGGTTAGAACTACCTACTATGCTGAGGAATTGAACAAATTTAAGTCAGTTAAACTAAATTAAGAAACAATATTTTCATTATAATGGTAATAATCTAAAAAAGACTATATCAAAAATTTTAAATTAATTTTAAATAATAAAAATAAGGGCAACTATAACAAATTTGTATTTACATAAATTTACCAAGCTCATTAAATATGGCCTATCAGATAACTGTGATTTTTCTCATCTTATAGTGGTGCTGATCTAATTTAGTTATTATCACAGGGAGTAAATACTGTACATTATTTACTTTTCAAAATAATTAAATCCCAACAAAATTCAATCAGCCCAGTTTATTTTTATGTAGACAAAAATTACAAAGTCCCTTTTCAGCAAATGTTCAAATCAAGTGGAAACACATGATTTCAAAATAGTCTCCCCGTATGCAGTTCCTCTGTCTGTGATAACGTACAGTGTTATAATGTATAAAACAGATCATTCAAAACTCATGTCACTAGTACAATGTACTAGAAAATATCTTTTCCAGTACACTGATGTGCTTTGGTATGGTAAGGGCAACTTACCATTTATTGACTGAAACAAGACTGTATAAATTTAGCTAGTTGGTATAATACATTATGAAAACTTTTTTCTTTTGCCTTTTCTATGTTCTCCTTTTCTTTTTTTTTAGAAACAGCATCTCATGATTTGGCCTGTACTAAAACGGAACTTCCTAACTATTCCAGGCATAATATAATCTTCAACCTCGGTCTACAAGTTTTGAGGAGACCAGCATGTTCCAATACAACTGATGTATCAAGGAAAAAAGCAATTAAATGCCATGTTTTCCAATATGAGGCAGTCACCATTTCTGGCTCTGCTTCATGAGTTATTATCATCATCACTATAACCAAGTATCTTGCAAAGTCATGTAATGGTGAAGGACTTTTTATTAAGTCATGGTGAAAGAATTAAAGAATCCAACTTCATATGGATAATGAATGACAAGTTGTGAAACTAAATGTCACTAATTGCAATGAACAAAAATGCAACATCCACAACGTTATTCTATCTTTACATTTCTTTCACAGAACAATTTTGTCTCCCAACACCCACCTTTTTAATTTTATTTTTAATTAATTAATGAATTATTAATTGTATTGTGATTTAAGACAAAGTTTCCCTATGTAGCCCTGGCTATACTTTAATTCACGTTGGAGACCAGACTGGACTTAAACTCAGAGATCAGCCTGCCTTTAAATTCCAAGTACTAGCATTAAGGTCTTGTGCAACCACACCAAAATAACCCCTTATGTTTTAAATTCATCCTACCTCAAATTTTAAACAGAGGTGAAGGTTAGGTAGATCCTTTGCCTAAGTTAATATGAATAGGCTCTAGCTCAATTTCCCCATTAGAATACATCTTTTCCTCTCCAAAACTTCTCAAGAGCGTAGTAACTATTATGTTGAAGGCAATATTTAGATATTCCCACTGCTCAGTCCGGTTCTGCTAGTATTGGGCCGCCCACCATGTTCCCAACTAGAATCTGCCAGAGGTCAAGAGCACCCATGAGAAGTACTGGGCGGCTGGTTCTGCCCATTGGGTTCATAGAGACCATGGCCCAAAGCATAGATTTTGGGCCAACAACCTTGTCAACCCTCATGGTTCTCTGCTAAGCCCTAGAGGATACCCGCATGCTCACAGTTCCCAGTAGAATGAAGACTCTTAATGATAAAGATTATCCAAAGGATTTATATATTGGAAATGGTCAATTAACAAGATGCCCACACAATTAGAGTTGTTACCCAATACCTAACCTTTAGATATAAATTGTTACCCAGGACTGCTCTAGCCCTATTCATCCTCCTCATGGTTGCCAGTCTCCACTCTACCCTCTTCCTTCTCTTTCCAAACCCTTTGCTCCTCCCACATTAGCTTCTCCCCAATTACCGAGCTTTATTGCAAGTGAGGCGGGGAAAATATCCCACTACACTATTATCTCAATTTTTGCGGGTATCACGGTCTTCTGAATTCCCAGGAGAATGGACAATTAAACTATACCTAAAGCTTTCTAAGGAATTGTCATCTTATATTTTCAAACACTTCTACACCATTCCCACCCCTCCAAAGCAGTTCCAAAAATCTAAGTAACGTATTGTCAGTTAGTAGCAGCTACAGCCCGATCTCTGGTACCAATTTGTAGACTAGTAACCTTTATTATATGTATGATAAAATCATTCAAAAAAATTATGAGTGCTCAATTTCGGGATTGGAGCTATAGTTTGTCACGGAAGGAAAACGTGATGGCGAAGTAGCTACATAGTGGGGTAGTGTGGCGCTAAGTCTGCTCACCTTATAACTGGGAAGAACAGGAATCAAAGTCTGGAAAGCAGTAGAACAAATCTGTAGAACTTGTGACTGGCCTGCAGGATCCAATTCCTCTATCGAGGGTATACTCACTAAAGGTTATTTCATGAACAGTGGCAATACGCAGGAGATTGAAAATGCAGTCATAGAGGAGACTATGGGGTGTATTTCATATTCATAACTGTAGATTTTGATCATTAATGATCTAAGAATTTAGAAAAAAAAAGGGCTACATACAGTCTATATTAGGCTAATCCTGATGGAATCAGAGGAATGAATGAGACTTTTACTATGTGTCCACTTTATTGCTCTCAGTACAAAGTTTTGATCTGACTTGAACTAACTGCATTTTCCAATAAAATAATTATTATCAGTTTTATTATTGTAATAAACCGGAACACTGATGAAAAGGTATTAAAACACAAAATTAAATGTTACAATTGTGCAACTTACACAATGTCCCAAAACACTAAATCAACGTTTAATGTCTTAAACAAGATACACTTAAGTTAAATGTCTTTAATATCAAAAGATACAACATTAAGTGATGGCCAAGTTTAAAAAATTAAATTATTACTGTGTAGACAATAGAATCTTAGTGTTGCAACATTTGTTCATTCATATTTTTCATTCATTCATAGTGTAATTTATCAAAAAAAATACAAAACAAAACAGGATATGTTGCAGCTAATGTTAAGGTACAGCTAATAGAGGAATAGGCAAACCCAATCCTATCCATTTTAGAGCATATAAATAACAATTAAAAACTATAAAGAAATAAAGTTGCAAAGGATAAATGCTGATGTGCATGGGCACTACAAAGTACAATAATATCAAATGTCAAGCTGAAATAATAAACTTCAAAAGAATGTTTTTAACAGCAAATTAATGTGTCCAAAGAATTAAGCATCTTTAGTGTGCACCTGTGTGGTAGAGAGAAGTATTGCACACTTCCTAACACCCAGGGAATGGAGGCTACTGGAAAGTCTTCAACAACAATCAATCAAGAATTACTTCCATGAGTGTCATCCATACTCAATTCTGCTAATTACAGTTCAATTATCATCAACTTAGAGTTCTTCAGAATAAACAGCGTACTTTAATATTTTCTCAGTTGTATCCGAGCCTAGTTATCCTTATGACTAGAATAACTACTTTGTGTATTTCTCAAGTAAAATTATCATGGCCTAGTTCACAGAAATAAAACAGTGTGGTTTGGCTTCATCTCCTAAAAGACTGTGTAGGGTATTTATTACAGTGTTTTTCTCTTTACTGTGGCAATATATCCATAATACATATATATACAATGTATACATTTGTATATATATGTATACATTTGTAAATTATGTATATATGGCAATATATACATAATATATATGCATATATATGCAAATAAATGTTTGGTTACATATTTCCTTAGATATTCTGCATCACAACCCAAACAAGTCTCATCACATTAGGAGCTACAGATCATATTCAGAGATAAATGTCAAGATTTTAAATTCCTAATCTGCTACTCTTCAATAAATTCTAAAATGTTTTGGCAAAAGATCTTCAGCTTCCAAATTCAGCCTTTCTAAACCTATCTCCATGATTTGGTGAGACTGGGGACCATTGATTCAAAGTGTTTTGTTTAAGCATCTTAATTTAAGATACCTTAACTAATGCCCTGGTATTCCCAGATAATCCATATAAGCTGCTTCTAGAAGCTGAACCTCACATTCTTACCAAAGAGTAGAAACCTGTACTCTTTGCTATCTAATCCTTATGAAAATTCTAGTTGAGAGAAATAATATTTATGGAGGATTGCCTAGATAACATACAACACAGCAGGTACTCAGGCCAGAGGCTCTGAATGTTACATCTTAATCTGACCATGCTATGAACTAATTCTAACTGTACATACATATGTGAGCATCTCTGAAACTGACCTAATTGAACCTAATCTTGCAATTCTCTTCTTGCCCTCCTCTGCTGATGCCATAGGTAATGATGTCCTTTTACATGCTAGGTATTATTGTTGGCACAGTGTGATACACGGTGTCTCTTCATGACTATAAAAACAAACTTCATTCAGAGTATTTCATCCAGAAAAATGAATTATTTCTGGAAACATTTGAAAACAACTTGTAAAGATGTGCTACTACCATAACTGGGGATCTTATGTTCTTTAAAGAATTAAATAAATGCCTGACAGAACAAAGCTAGTTTCTGGTTCATTCTAGCTCTGAATAGGATTATGCAAAACATATTGGTGAATTTTTTCACCTTTTGATTTTTATCTATTTTTTTCATCATGCTTTCATACTAAATATTTTTTTTTCAAAATGTACAAAATCCTATAACATGTGGTTGAATATATAAATGCAAACATGGACATGAATATTTTGTGAATTTCCTTTAACAATCCACAGAACTAGAAATGATCCAACTTGATCATTAATTAGCACTTTTCACACATGGTAGTATGTATTCTTTAAATTAACTGTGTGGCTCAGGAAAATTTTTGTTTATAGGCTATACACTTTTGATAGGGAAATGTTTAATTAATTTCAACAAAATGTACAGATGCTGTACTAAGATGAAAGAGAGAATATATAGAATTTTGTGTATTGATGTGTGAATTTACATTCCAGGTGGTTTGTAGAGCTCCTACAGAGGCAAGAACATCCAGCTAACTTCTATATTCCCCAGTGCTTGGAGCCCCTCAGTATGGAGAATTGATCTCATATTAAATGAGAGCCTTTACAGACTATCATATGGACCAGCATTCAAATTGTTAATATTAATTAAATTTATATGAGCATAATGTCGAATACATAAAAGCTTTCTATGAAAATGCACCCCCTCATTGCTTGGACTATTGTAATTTGTGGCAGATGATTTATAGCACCCAAAAAGCACCCCACAAAATGCATAAATTTTAAAAATATATATCACATATGTTGATATAAAAATGAAGTGACCTATGTATTCTATCACCCTTATACTAAGATCAATAACTAAATCCCATTTTAGACCCTAACTGTAATCTAGAAACATTGTTTATTTTCTCCTGTTTATTGAGAGTAGGTAATATGATGCAAACAAGAACATCTTACTTCCAACTATACACAAAAGAAATTATGAAAAACTACACTGGAAAATATGGAAGGCTCAAGCTGCAGAGCCAAGCAAAAAGTCTAGAAAGGGGAGGCCTAACAGAGTACAAATGAAGCCTGCATCGAGTACAATTCAGTGTGAAAAATTCAAAGAACATACAGAAAGTACCTAAGGCTAGTTCAACACACACACACACACACACACAACACACACAACAAACAAACTTGGCATAAATATATCTGAAGAAGCAAATTAGAAAAAACAAAAACAAAAAACAACAAAACAAACATAAAAAAAGAGTCCAACCCTGTTCTGAAAAATATTGAAGAAAATTATATAAAAAAAGGTTTTTGGCTAATCAGGATTTTTGATGCTAAGTTTAAAGAGGAAAATGTTCTAGTGAAAGAAAATTCCAGCTACAAACTCTATGTGTAAAGACTGTGATAGATCTAAAATAACAGTCTTTCTCTTTGAAAATTCAACATATGGTGATACAGAAAGCATCTTAGCTTCCAAATATTGATAGGCAGGCGGATTGACAGAATTTCAAAACTAGAAAGGATTTTGTGTATTTTATAGGAAAAAGTAGAGAGAACTCAGTCTGCCACAGAACTAGCATGAATCTCTCAAAAACTAAAAGAACTTTAGTCTCTGCTTCCTAAAAAATGCTACATTAAAATTGAAATCGAAGAGTCAAACAATGTGAAAGTTTTTAGATTGAATTTGTTCCTGGGAAAAATTATAAATAGTGTAATGATAGTTCATATTGTTTAAAGAAAACTGACATGCCAGTAAGAATACAGAAATGAAATCCTTTTCAGTGGCCAGTAGGACAAGGATTACTTCTTTTAGATATGAGCAATTGAATAAATTGGAAAATTGGAAGGCGGCTCCCTTTTCAATGCTACATCTTTGCGGGACAAATCATTATAAGTCTTGCTTAGAATGAATTCCTTTTCTTGGTCAAGACACTTCTCAGCCATCCATTCTTCAACTGGATACATTTGTGTCATATATAAATCTATTATGTTCCCCCCTCTCTTTTATACTCAAATAATAGATATAAAATTCATTTCTTCTGCACTTTGAAATGAATGGTTTTTCTCTGTGCGTAAAACCAATAGGAAAGACAATTTCACAATGTTTAATACTATCACAAAGGCAGTGTACTGCTGAGATGATTTTAGTTGGAAGCAGATAAACTCAAATTATAGTTTAACCTCCAGTAATAGAACCAATCCACTTTGAAAATATTTTTTGTAAAATTAAAATAGATAATGGACTGTAATTGCATGGGGAGAAACACTATGTGATTATACTCACTAGGGAGTATGTCCCACGGATGGTGTAAAATATGCCCCAATTCCCCCACATTGTAATATTTGGTACATCAAAGTAAGTGCCCCTTGTGAACAAGCATACACAGAAGTTAATTCTAATTAGACATACAACAATCAGACAAAAATACTGAATTAGCTAAAATTCAACAAATAATCATATTTTTTTTTATAAAACATGACTTATTTTATGATTATAAAATTATTTTTCATAAATATATTTTTTAAAGAATGAAAATAGCTATTTTTAATTGTTTTCTCTGCATGGAGAGACAATCCAGGATCCATCCCGATTTGTGGAATTTTCAGCAGTTTATAGTTATTGCAGGGAGAGGTTACTTCTTGGGGGACTGGCCAAATTTGTAGAAACTGTTAAATATGATCCAGATTCTTTTTCAACTTGGAAAAAAGATTAAAGGGATAAATAAAAACTATTAAAGTAAATTTTATCTCTATCTCTATCTCTCTCACATACAAACATAGGTTATAAAACTATTACAATATGATGAATAGTTCATAAAATTTGAATTCTCCATTTAGCAGGAAAATTTAATATAAGCGTTTTCAATTTTTTGAAAATATAATAAAAGCATTCCTTCTTTTCCTTTCTTCCCTCTGAACTCTTTCACATATCAATTCCTAATCTCCTTCAAACCCATGGCTATGACAGGATATTTGATCACTCTGTGAACCCCTAGAATGTTTTGTTTATGGTAAAATCTGTTTCTAGTTGTGGTGTGGCTCAGCCCTAGCATGAACTTTTAGAAGTTTTCTAATTATTGTAAACATGATTAAATAAATCAACCATAGGTCAAGAGGTGGAGCACTCAACCAGTTGACAGGTGTGAAAATAGGGAAAATACAAAAACCAAAAAAAAACAAACAAACAAAAAAACCCCCAAAACCATAGAGAATAAGAGGAAGTGGGTAGGGCAGATAGAGAGGACAGGAAGTAGAGGGGAGGGACATTCAGTTTGAAGGATTTTGAGACAGCATCGAAAAGGAGAACATGGGCTGTAGATGAAGGTCAATGGGTGCTTTCTCTGCCTTTCTGAACTGGCCGACTTTCACCTCAGCATCTATCTCCTGAGTCTTCTTTAGTAAAATTGAATGACTGATATTTTGTTAAAAACCAAAGGAAAAAAAAAAAAAAAACAGCACATGGTCTCTATCTCTCTATTCATTAACACTATTTCTGGATATGTGTTTGTACATGTATGTTACTAAATAGAACCTATAGTATCCACAATTTTTCATATATGTATGTCTTCAGGACTTGCCAAATTGGGTAGGAAAAATCCGCAAGGCCTCAAATCTACACAAATGTCTCCAGGAAATTGTATGAGTGCTCAGAAGCGGACCTGGGTCTTCTGGAAGTATAGCCATTGCTCTTAGCTGCTGAGCCATGTTTTCAGGAGCACAGATGGCTTTTGATTTTTTTTTTAACATATGTGTATGTGAATCAGCATGAGTGATTATATATGCAGCATATCTTTGCAGGAGGCAGGCAAGGTGTTAGATCTCCTAGAAGAAGAATTAGAAGCAGTTGTGAGCCTCCAGGTGAGCAATGGAAACCAAACTCACACCCTTACAGGAGCACTAAGTGCTCTTAAGCACAGAGTCCACCTCTCCAGCTTCTTTAGAATCTATTTTAAATGAAAAACCACATTGATAAATTGTTAGACATTTATGGTTGCCAAATAGAATGCTCTTTGTCACTTTGGCTTCTTTCAAATAGTTTTTGATGGGACAGGAGGCAATCAAAATAGCCCCTCTGCTTCACAAGTATAGA
Source organism: Mastomys natalensis (assembly GCA_021653895.1). NCBI lineage: Eukaryota > Metazoa > Chordata > Mammalia > Rodentia > Muridae > Mastomys > Mastomys natalensis. Next base: position 192,792 of record JAJTUV010000425.1, on the reverse strand, counting down.
TATTAGAGTCTTTCCATGCCCTGCATCTCAAAATAATGGTGAAATACACCTAGTAAGTTCTTTACTCTGCTTTTACACTTTCCTAGCCACTGGCTTTCATACAATGGGAAGCTTCTGGCAACTGTGGAGGGATCAGCTTGTGTGGGACTGTGAAAAGGAGGATAGCTTGGTTTCTGGTAGAGCACTGGCTAAAGATGGCCAGAGACCCTGCAAGGGATGGAATACATTCTATCATGCTCCCAGACCCCAGGCTCCTGACACAAGGTCTAAAACCTCCATTGATCAGCACCTTTCAGTCATATAGGGCAACGCCCCTACCAGCCACTCCACAGGTAGAGGGTGTGACTACAGGCCTTAGCCTCAAGAGATTTCCATATTAATGAGAACCTGAAGGCCAGAGGGCATAGCCAATTAAGTATTCCTTCCCAGATCCTCCTCCCTCACTATTTAACTCAGGTCTGCCCTGAGTTTCTGGGGGGTGCAGCCACATTTACTTTCCGCCATGACAATAAACCTTTTGGAATCATCGACTTCCTTGTGTCTCTGGGGCCCTGCCATGGGTAACCGTGGAGAAGGCTTTTAACTAATGAGCCATTGCTGCCTCTGCTGCCTAATCCCCACTGAGGACTTCTCTATGGTCCAGCCACAGAGGCCGCCAATTCAACCAAGCTAGAGATGATCCAGCTAAGAGAGTGCTGTCACCAAGATTCTCAAAAGGGGAGCTGTTGGGGCTTCCCTCCCTCTCGTTCCTCTTGGCTGTGTGCCAGCCCCATATGCCCCCACATCTCTGTTCTTCCAGGAGCTGGAGGACATAGACCACTGGCCTGCCAGTCAGCTGTCAGTCCAGAGACCACCACTCAAAAGCCCTGACCCCAGCAGGACATCAGACTGAGTGAGATCTCCCTGGGCCCGGGCAGAGCCCCACTTGGAGTGAACTCAGTCAAAATCGCACGCTTCTGCCTCCAAAGCCACTCCTCCCTGAGCCTCCCAGGGAGGAAGAACCACAACTCTGCCCAATAGGACCCACTCACACCCATGCTTGAGCTAACTGCCCTGGAAACTTGTTCTTTTTATGTCACTTGCTATGATGGTATGCATCCTGGTTTCAGGTTTGGTAATAGTAAGCCATGTTCTGTTTTTGGAGGGTGGAGTTGGAAAGGTTCTGTTTTTGTGTTGAGAGGAACCTCATGTTGTTGGGTGAGTCTGACAATAATGATCAGGGTAACTAAAAACAGAGATGATGCAAAATGCAGCCATGAATATCTTTTAGGATGCAGTTTAGATCCACACTCTTTAGAGATTCAAAAATTGACCTCTTTTGTTGCTTTTTGCAACCCAGAAGGTAGTGATGATGAACTAGACTGTTTTATGCCCCTATGAATCAGTATTGAACTTGGTGCCATGATAGAGAAACAAGGAGGAAAAAGGAACAGAAAATTTGAAAAAAAAAAAAAAAAAAAAAAAAAAAAAAAAAAAAAAACCCAACAAACCAATGATGTAGTTGAGCACATTATGGAAGAGTTGTAGGTTGCCAGCACTATACAGAAATGAACCAAGAGAACAGATATGGTGAGAGTGAAATCTACCTGATTGCAATGAGGCCACTTTGAAGATGAGGTGATTTTATGCAATGGCAAATAAAGGGAGGCATGAAAAGGTAAATCCTAGCCATCATTATAAATATATGAATTTTTATCAAAATGCCTACACTAATCAGGAAATGAATAGTTGAGTGAATAAATAGTTTAGTCAACAAATTAGAAGTGACATAACTGAAAATAAAGAACTGAGTTGGAAAACATGTGGTTAGATGAAAGTCTGCTCAAGATGCCCAAGACATTCTGCAATCATCCAGAGACCTGAACCACTCGACTCCAGGATTTCCTTGTTGCCATCCCATCTCTGCTGTGGTTATCAGGGATGCCTTAAATGGAACAAGATAAACCACAGTACCTCTTTCACTCTAATTTCTATTGCTTTGTACTACATTATTTTTCAATGTGACGCTAGTAATTAATTGGAATACTGCTGTTTACTTTATAAAGACATTGCCTTGCTTAGTGAGTACGTGAGTATAACTTTTCTCTACTATTGAATATGGAACCAACTTTAGTTAATGAAGGTATAAAAGCAATACATACTCAGTACAAACTGTATTGAAAATACTTTTTACTCTCTATCGTCTATCATCTATCTATCTATCTATCTATCTATCCACCCTATCTGTCTATGTGCATTTATTTCTCTGGGTGTGCCCATATGCTTGCACATATATATGAATGTACATGTGCCATTGCATGTTTGCAGAGGTCAGAGAACAATTTAGAGAAGTAAATTTTGTCCTTCCATCATGTGTGGATTAAACTCAGGTTGTCAAGGTTAATATCAAGCATCTTTACCTTCTGGGCATCTCACTGGCACTCTATTTCTAGAACTGAGATATTCTGTTGAGATTGTGGTAATGACTCCCCCTTCAGTGCTAGACTATATAACAGGCTTGATCCTGTGCAGGTAAGCTTCTGTAGAGGAATTGATGTGTTCACGGACTATGCCATTTTCAGAGGAGAGCATCCATTCCCATGTACATCCATGGCTTAAAAATAATGAGTTAGGAGAAAGATGTGACTATGGGGAAGTGATTCGTGATAGGAGTAGAAGGAATGAATATGCTCAAAACCCACTATACATCTTGAGATTAAAAAAAATATTTTTGAAGAAGTGTATGTCTGTCTTGACCCATTTATGAGATGCTATACTTGAACAAAAGCAGAAAAAGAACGTGGCCGTCACTCATTTTGATTCTGTGATTTTATCAATTAAAATAGTTGAATAATAGGGATCTATTGAGAACACTGGATAATTAGAAGGAAGATAATAGAAAGTTTAATATTATCTGAGCCACTTACTAGTCGTGTGGGCTTTGGTAGTACTTAAAATTTACAATGCTCAGGGTTTTCTTCTGTTAAGTAGATACTCATGAAAATTAAATTGGTTAAATGGCAAGATATATTGGAAATAGTGCCAAAGCACTTACCTTGCTTTAACAGCTCCTCTTTCCTTCCATTCTCTATTAAATCTCCAGAGGAGTTCCTATAAAATTCCCAGAAGGAATATTTAAACAATGAAACACCACAATTTGGAGAAAAGGCAGCATGAAGACAGCACTGGCCATCAGTACTGAGCTTGCTTCATGTTAGCAGGGAAGCCTTATTCATGTGGATGACATAAAGGTTGTCAAAGTTTTGTACTGGCATAGACAATGGTTTCATTCATTATTTTGGAATAATTTTCCATTCAAAACAGTAGCATGAAGACCAATGAAACAAGAAATGAAAACTATAGCAATTATAAAAGACAATAAGCAAACATTAATCTCTCTCCCTATAGTGATTGCAGAATAAGGAGTATTAGTAGGAACAGAGCTGAGATCATTATTCATCAAAGTATTTTGTTGATAGGGGCACATATGAACTACTCTCAAATTTCTTTTAAAATTTGTAGCATGGCCACCTGTTTATTCTTACTAAGTAATGTTTATGAAGTGCCTATCAATGCTTAGCTTGTAAACGACACAGAGCTTAGCTTCCAACTTTCATTTTATCAAAGTTGCACAATTGTTTTATTTAAAAGTATATTAAATTTTATGATAATATACTATAGGCATACTCACCCAAGTGGTCTATATGAAAACAGCCGAGTCCATATGCCTTTGGCAGCCCTAATAATGTAGAGTCTTGGTATTTGATACTTACTATTCTGTCTGACTAAAGATACAGAGATGAGCTACATATAAGAGAGCATCTTTGATGTAAGAAAGCTTGGTTGCATTTCTCAGGAAAAAAGAAGGTAAAACTACATATAGTAATTTAATACATTTATAAGAGACACTCTGGTTTTCTAACATATTCTAATGTCTTTTAAAGCTAATTCCAGGAGTATCCAAATCCTAAAATAAAGAAAATAAATCACCTTGCTACTGAAAATTCAGACCAGAATAAATAGAAGTTTCACAGAAAAGTCATCCACAACGGTTAGAAGACATTTCATACTGATTTACTTTTTTTTTTCTATTACACTCTATTTAATTTTATTTGGTTCCATATTATTCCACCCTGTTTTGTTAATCCTATCATATTACATATTATTAAATTACTAGTTGAAAACCACTAATTTTTGAACAACTAGGAGAGTAAGATTTTCATTTGAAAAACTGAAACTCCAACAAATTTTTGGATTATAAATATTATAAACATATTACTTATATATATATATATATATATATATATATATATATATATGATCAGATTTTTAACATCAATGTAAATTATACAATTCAATTAATAATCAAATTTTAATAATTTTGTCTATAATGGATTGATTCTATAAAATATAAATTTGTCCTTTTATGTTGTATTTAGGTAGACCCCTTTGCTCAAAGGCTTTTTGTCTCATAAAGATGTTCCAAATAATCAACGGAAATATATGTGAAGACCAGTGTTCTAAGTGTATGTGCAAATTGCAATAAATTAGAAATGTAATTCCTTCTCATAGCAAAATTATGTTCTTTGCTATATTTTAGCATTCAATCTTTGGAAGGCAGACTATACTTCTACAATTTTATTTCACTTAATTGTGCATTGACCAGTGGGCAGACTCATTTTCAGAGTCTCTCTTCCTTGGATGAACTAAAAATAGTAGGCTAAAAATACACTGCGTGGTAGGTGAAGAGACAGAGGATGTACTTGTACAGATACTTTGTGTAAGCTTTTTAAGTATCTTCAACTTTTTACACATCCCATAAACCTCAGTCTTGGCTTGCACTTGCATAACCTCATTTCTCACTTGCCTTTATGCTATGAAACTCTCAATAAATTATATGTTTTTTGTCAATAGCCATAAAGCAGTAACAAGATATATCACTTTAGACTAAAAGTAAGAAATAGGCCATTCTAAACACTACAGGTACGATAATAAGGACTAGAAGCAAACAGAAGCATCATTCTGGAAAGGAAGGAATAGAACTCTGTCAAGAAGATGAATAAAAATGACAAGACGCTTTGTGGTCAGTGATACTGTTATTTGTCACATTTTCATTCTTTATCCCTTGCAAATCAAAGAAGATGCTGTCACTCGGGGTTGAGCATATGAAGATAGATGATTCATGGGTTATGTTTCCGTCTTCACATACTTCTGGGCATATTATAACTGCAACCTCTAGTAACTGCCATTAAAAATGATGAAGCAAGCTCAAGAAAAAGGAAGACCAAAGTGTGGATGTTTTTGTCCTTTTTAGATTGAGAAACAAAATAATCAGGGTAGCCAAAACTGTCACAAAGTGTGGAGTAGAGACTGAAGGAAAGGCTCTCCAGAGACTGCCCCACCTGGGGATCCATCCCATATACAGTCACCAAACCCAGACACTATTGTGGATGCCAAGAAGTGCATGCTGACAGGCGCCTGATATAGCTGTCTCCTGAGAGGCTCTGCTAGAGCCTGACAAATACAGAGTTGGATGCTCACACCCAGCGTTTGGACTGAGCATGTGGTCCCCAATAGAGGAGATAGAGAAAGCACTAAAGGAGCTGAAGGGTTAAAAACTCATAGGAAGAACAACAATATCAAGCAACCAGGCCCCCCAGAGCTTCCAGGAACTAAACCCCAACCAAAGAGTACAAATGGAGCAACCCATGGCTCCAGCAGCATATTTAGCACAGGATGGCCTTGTCAGGCATCAATGGGAAGAGAGGCCCTTGGTACTGTGAAGGCTAATGCCCCAGTGTAGGGGAATGTGAGGGTGGGGAAGAAGGAGTGGGTGGGTGAGTAGGGGAACACCATCACAGAAGCGATGGATTATGGTTTTGGGGCGGTACCAGAAAAGGAGATAACATTTGAAATGTAAATAAAGAAAATACTCAATTAAAAAAGAAAAGAAACAGCTATGTTATTACATAATTCAAATAAAAAGTAAGAATTAGAGGTATAATAGAACATATGTGATTTGAAGCAGGGGCATTGTCCTGTGGGTTACAGAATAATGAAAGGATTGGAACAGAGAAGTGGGAAAGAGAGGTATGAAGTGGGTGATCAGAACAAATGATGTCAAAAAAAGCTCATGAGGGCCTACTAGTTTGTGTGTGACTTAAAATAAAACTAAACAGAAAGAGTTTGAGTTATTTTTAAAACAATTATGGACATCATGTTTGGCTAATTTCAATGGGAAATATTTTATTATTTGCAAGGTTTTTATTTTTTTAGTTAGTTTTTAAATAAAAGGTGTTTGAACAGAATTACCCTGCATAAGTGGTAATTCTTGTCTCCATAAAACGTGGGTTATGAAATGAAACAGTACAATACATGGACTTGAATACTTTCCTATGAGCTAACAGTCAAAGATGCCCTAAAATTCTTCAAAATAAAATGGGTTACTGCCCATTATTGTGATATTACCAATAGTTTAGAGTTGTTGAGGAAGGGAATACCTTTGTTTTTTTAAAGTATGAATACTGATTGGTAAGTGTACCAGTTGGATTAGTCAGAAAGACCAACAAAGTAGTCAACCCATGAAAATTCACCAAGAATTAAACAGCACACCAATAAGCAGCACGGTGTCCTCATGAGGACCTCACTAACTGTGAGGGCATCTCATTATGCTGCAATAGAAAATTAAAGTTATACATTTAATTAGGCAATAAATCATTTGGTTTAAAAATTGTCAAAGTTATCATAGATCACCCAGTATAACCAGGTTAATTACATAAATCTTTAACTACAAAAGACAGGTGGAGAAGGCCAATTTCATATTGACACATGATGTGAGAAACCAGTTATTGCAATCATCAAAAATGAGGATTCTCACAAGCTACAGGGTAGAATCTCGAAGTGTAGAATCTTGGAGACAAGATTCTCTATTAGTACCTCTAGAAATGATTTTGACTTTAGGCAAAACTAAATCATATTATGCTATGTAATTGTAACTATAATACTAAACAAAATATGTCTCATCATAAATCACTAAGTTTGTAGTAATATCTAATGGAATAGGTAGGACCTATCAGAGTGTAAAGTTTGGAGATAGAAATGTCTTAGCCATGGGATTCTTTTTCTTGCTATATGCACCATAACATTGACTATCAAATTTTCACCTGATATATTTCTTAGTTGCTGTGATTGATGTAGAAAATTTAAAGTGTGGCATATCATTTTCTTTAAGAATGATAACTTCTTTAGTTTATAGTCTCTCAACTACTATGATAAATATACCCTCTGTGCTACCTCACATAGTACATCTGGTTGACCTCACATAATCCATGAATTAACTAGGGACAAAGGGAATTAAGTCAAATATACTGATGTTCAAACTCCTGCTATGCTGTAACTAATATAGTACTTTTTATCTAAGACTTTGATGAAACAGAATCTATGCAACATGAAACAGTAATTGGTAGACAGACTGTAAAAGGAATAACATGAAACCTAGTGTTGGTACTCTTTCATTGATCTAATAGAGCATTGAATACCTTATGACTTTAAAATGGAAATTGCATTTTTTAATTAACCATGAATTGAGGGTACAGCTAAAAGTGATGGCTAGTTTAACTTTATTTATGAAGACAAACATTAATCTGAGTACAGATTTTCTAATGACTTCCTTATCTAATATCTAAGTGGGCAAGGTACAACGACATGGTCCAGCATATGTTCTTTTATTTAGTTGCTGTGTGATCTTGGAAGTTATGATACTCAGCTGTGAAAAAGAGAAGTGCATCAGTCATACATCAGAATGTCAGCTTGATGTTAAATGAGTTAGTATGTGTAAAGTGACTAGAAGTCATCATATATATATATATAATATTATATACATATTATATTATATATATATATATAATATATATATATATCTCAAACACAGAACATTTTAATTTTGCAAAAATTAATTGCAATTCAATGAGATTTGGTCAACAGTAATGAGAATTCCATCCAGCTTAAAATTTTTACTGTAATAATTTACTCATAAATCATTAAAATATACCATATGGAATAAAACAATATGAGGATTATGTGAGATTGTATAGAAAAATCAGGAGCCATGTTTCAGACAAAAGAATTCAAAGCAAATCTCAAGAATTTAACTAAGATCTATCTCTACATTCTGAAGTAACTGAATTCTCCAATCCATTTAAGTAAAATAAATCTGATTAACTCTAGAATTTAATGTAAATAGGGAAGATGACATACTTTAAACAACTATCATAAGGAGATTTATTCCTAGAAGTAAATATAATACTTATGAAACAGATGTAACATCGACATAAGCTATTTCCAAGAGGAGTGTAATATTTTTTTCTTTTCAGTGAAAGCTTGAAGGTTTCCTTCAAGCTTTTGGTTAATCTATTGATCTGTGAAGCACAGTGCACTCTAGGGAGGCAATTCAGTTGACGTTAAATCAACTGATGAGATGAATAATGATCATACTATTTGGTAATTAAACGTCGTACAAACCTTTTAAATGACTACACATCAGAAGAGTCAAATGAGGTCAGGCATATTTTATTTTTTTATTCCCATACTAATGCTATTAACAATCTTTAAAAATATCAAGACTACAAGGGCATACTAAAATTACTTCAATCTATTTAAAGATAAGGTATGCAGTAGCTAGCTTACTATTTGACTACATGTAAAATATGTGTTCTGCATACAGAGTGATTTCTAGTCTCATGTTCTGTTTTAAAGGATTTTTATATAAATAACTGAAACTAAAGTTTTAGGATGAGCAAGAATAAGAGAAAGTCCTAACTAGTATTAATAAATATGAAGCGTAGTAAAAGTTATATCATTTACAAAAAAAATATCTTCAAGCTAGGTTTTCAGGATATAATTACAAATTCCATTAAGGATATTAAAGGAATATTACTTTTAGTAAAATTGATACATTTAATTTATTTTGTCATCTAACATTGAGCATCTCCCAACATATATGTACTGTTCTCAAAGGGATTAAATATTAAAGTTTAAAATATAACAAGGTAGGGCTGGACTGAGGGTCCAGTGGTTAAGATCATGGGTTGCACTTCTTGAGGACAAAAGTTTGATCCTAGCACCCAAATTGTTGCTAACAACTACCTGTAACTCCAGTTCCAGAAGATATGACACCCTCTTCTGGCTTCCACAAGCACTGAACACATATGTTGCCCAGATACATATGCTGATAAATACCAATAAACATAAAATAAAAAGTAGTAAGTTTAAAAATCATTTAAGTGTAAGTATACACCCATAATAAAGGCGTTTGAAAAGGACTTTGTCATCTCTCAGACAGTTGCTTTACAATATCATGAACACACAATCCTACAGTAAGAATTTCTAAAGCTTTAAAACAGAGGCATCAATTAGAAATTATATAAATTGTACTGTACTATACATATTTAACATACTGTTAAATAATCACTTCCTTTATTTTAATCTTTTTACTTATGAACTATTAAACCATAAAACACTCAATACAATTATAATTAAACCTACATCAAAAATTCAAATAATTGAAAATAGAATCATGGTTTTATCATTTTTGTTAGAAAATAGGTTATTCTGTTAAAATTCTACTTTAATATTCTATATTTTAATAAAAGAAGTATAATTATCATGATGCAATCAAAATGCATGAAACTGACCAAAAGCTAAACAACAAAAATAAATCTGTCCTAATATTTTATGGAAAAAATATATTTCTCAGATGTGAAGAGGGTGGAGGTATTCTGATATCTAAAGTAGAGGTACTCAGGCCATATCCTGGAAACATGAAGAATTAAATTAAGTTCCCATAAAAAGTAGGATGCTACAGAGGCAAAATGTTGTTCAAGGAAAAAGAAAAGCCATAACATGTGTGCTGGTAATGCCAAGAGTGCTGTTTCAGATCCATTTTCTCTTTTCACACTCAGGCTAATCAAGACATTACAAGCATCCCTCAGCTGATTTTTATTAGTTAAGTGTTACTTTAAAAAAATATGTTCTTTAATAATTCCTTCTTATTTCTAAATCATGTGTCAAAGTCTTCCTTTGTTACTTGCCTTCACTGATACTCTCTTACATATATACAACATTTCTTCACAATCATATGCAATTTAAACTTCAAACAGCTCACTCTTACCTTTCAAAATCTTGCATTTCAGAAAGTTTATAGAAGTTTACTGTAAAGCATTTCTTTTGATTAAATCATAATACAGCATTTTGAGCACAGATTTTATCTTGAGAAAAATAAACTCACCCAAGCCTACAAATCATTTCAGAACAAAGATTTATCAGGGGGAATTCTGAAATTAGAGAAGAGAGTTTTTGTTTACAATAACTTGAAGGATTGTTAATAAGTATGGATGAGTTAGCTGTTTGTCAGTCATGAGATAATAAAGAATAAAGAATAATCCAAGATACTAAAGCCTTTCCTTACATTTCTAATATATGAAGTTGCTGGGGTTTGGATGGTAGTGTATATCAAAGCAGTAATTTTTAGTTTTGTTTAGCAACTTCCAATTGTCAATGCTATAAAGATTAGAGGTTATGACTCAGGTAGTCATCCATATTTAGCTGTCATTATGATAATTTTATACATGGAGAAATGCTATAACTACTTCATAAAATTGTATCCAGTCATGTCAATTAGTACAGCTTATATTAACTATTAAAGTTATATATCTTATATGTCAAAGAATTTAGTTTAATATAAGACAATAATAAGAGGTTTATTTTAAAATTTTGACTGGGAATAGACTTGAAGTTGAGAAAGAATATGTTGTGAAGAACAAGGATGTGGTTGGAGAAGAAATGGGGAGGACATGATCATATTTCCCTGTATACCAGCACAAAATTCTCATGTACAAAGAAAAAATTTTAAAGTTGCTTAACTCATATAAAATGTAGATTTTTGTCAGCTGTTTTAAAAGGCATGTTACCCAATATTGTCCCTCTTAGGATAAATCTTAAGTTATGTGATACAAGGGACAAAGTGCTTTCTTGGTTTTATGAACTACAATTCTGAAGGTAAGTCATTCAATTGCTTTCATTGAATGTGAAATGTGCACAGATATTTAAAAACATAAAACCATTCAAAGACTCTTGACTTATGAAAGGTATAATATAGTTGTCTTTAAAAATGCTAAATTCCTGAGCTAAGACATAGGCTAAGACATACTGCATTGCTATTATGAGGACTGTCTGATCAATTAGGAACTGACTTATGTATATTTAGAGTAAATTCTATACAAGCTAGGGAATTGAAAATAGTTCAGAACAGAGGAGGAAAAACAGTTTGTGGTAAATAGATGCATAGTGAAAAATGTTTAATTGCTAAACAGAATTTTTGACTGAAAAAATAAGAGAGCAGCAGTCATATAATACCCCATCACACATAAGTAAACAATGATAACATTTCAGCAGATAGAATTTCCCTTATGAGAAGAAGAAGGCAGACTAATGTGTGGGTGATTTGGTCCTTCTTAGAAGGAGTATCCAGAGCTCCCAGGGTCTAAACCTCCAGCCTGGAACGCAAAGGGAGGGACTCATGGCTCCACCTGTATAGGTAGATGAGGATGGCCTTGTCAGGCATCAGTGGAAGAGGAGGGTCTGGTCCCTGGAAATTTGGATTCCCTAGTGTTGGGGAATTCGAGAGCAGGGAGGCAGGAATGGGTGGATGGTGGGGGCATACTCTCATAGAAATAGGAGGAGGGGGGATCGGATAAGGGGTTTTGGGGGGAACGGGGAGGGGATGATATTGAAAGGTAAATAAATAAAATATCCAATAAAAAAAAAAACAGATAATGGGTCTGGCAATTGTAGTTGAGCAACCCTGAGTTTTTGTGAACAATTTATTATGGGGATTTCATATAATCCTCAAGGACAAGGCATTGTGGAAGTGGGCCACGGAACTCTAAAAAGATTGGTGAGACATACTGTTGCTGAGACAAAGAATGATGCCAACCTATGAGCTTGCTGAGTGCCGTGACAAGGGTGAATGTGGAGCTGTATTGGACATAGGTTCCTGACCCACATTTGCTTGACTATATCCCAGATGGGACAAGTTGCCTTGCCTCCAGTTTTAAGACCATGTGGGATAGAGAATCAAAAAGAGAAATTATAATGTCTCTTGTCTTCTTCTTAAAGGTGCCCAGCTATTAGGACTCAATCATGTACTGGTCTAGAAATCAATCCAATATTGAAAATAACAGTCTACTTTTGGAAGACTGGATCTAGACCTTGTCAAAGACATATTTGGAAGTTAGCTGTAGCTTACTATGATGTTAGGATAGCAAGAGATAAAGTTGGGACAGGATCTGAACTTCAAACAAGGATTAGTGCATGTTTTAATGCTCTTTTAATTGTCAAGCTAAAATTGGTTTTGTCTCTTCTCAGTATTTATTGTAATTTGCATTGACTGTATAATTTTCAATTGTGTTAGTGTGTTAAAACCTGGCATGTCTGTTACAGGGGTCTATCAACCAGCTTTTGTCTTACTTCCCTGAGTATTAGAAAACCTTGATTCACTGAATAAAGCTTAAAAGTGCTGTAAGAAGTGAGTTAGGCTTTAAGCAGAAGGAAGAGAGTAACGGCTTGGCTTGATTATAGCTGGTATAACAGCTTTAATTTCATTAATTGCTAGCACCACTTCTTCTGGAATAGCATTGACTCAAGGAGTTAGGACAACTTTTTTTGTTAATGATCTAGCAAAAAATGTTAGTAATGTATTGAGTATACAAAAGGATTTATATAGGTATCTGGAACAAGGGATGATGCTCTATAACCTATTCAAATTATCTGAAGAAGGTTCAGGGTTCAAGAGTTAGGAGCCATCCCAAGTGTCATGACAAATATCATTAGAGTAGTGTTACTTCTTCTTCTTATTTTTTTTTTTTTAACTCTGAAATCTTTATTAAGGCAACTTGATAGAAATGGGCCACCAGGCCAAACCTTGTGAAATTCACAATGATTGTGATTATAATTAGAAAAATGTTTAAAGACATCTGTAGGATATTTGGCATAATCCTAACACCTCTCTGGGTGTGTTAACTTTGCATAGTGAGATTATGAATCTAAAGAATGCTGCTCTGCTGAGCTTTTATGCTGTAGATTCTACCAATAAAAATTGTCCATGGCCTGAAGTCAGTATTTCCATTATAGTCAAACCTCAGGAATGGTATATATAGCTTGATCAGGCTAGCCCTTTTGACTTGGGAATGCTTTTATTCCTGCCCATCATGTTCAAGCTCATCTCTAACTACATCAACAGGCTGGCAGCCAAAGTACATGACTTGAAACTAATAATGGACTCCCAGACAGAGTTATTAATTTAACAGGCTGGCAAGCCAAGGACTGATAAGATTCTGCACAGAGCCTTACCAACTTAAGACAGAAGTGCATTGCTTTTGATAATGCATATTCCATGATGGGTAAGGAAGGCATTCTTGTCAGAATGACTTAAGACAGGTTCAGTCTTGTTAATGAAATAAAAAATGGGGAGAGGTGAAGAGCCTTTGGGCTGCTTAGCAAGAAGCTGACTAGGGCCAAGGACAAGGAAATGGGCTGCTTGGCAGGAATATGACATTGGCCAAGGACAAGGAAGTGGGCTTCAGTCAGGAATCTGACATAAGGCTAGAACAAAGAAGTAATTAAAGCTAGGAATCTAAATCTTAGGCTACAACAAAGAAGTAATTTCAGGCAAGGATCTAAATATTAGGCTAGAACAAAGAAATAATTTCAGATAGGAGTGTTCACATAATTGGGTTTAATGCCTTGCTTTTTCTTTGACTATTTGTTTTTATTGTCTTGCTTGTTTCTTGACTATTTGCATCTATTGCATTTCTAGACCATCAACTTAGAAATGACCTTAATACATGTATGTAATCAAAATGGTATAAAAGCATAAAGGAAGAGTGAGTGTAGGATAGGTGGTTCTAGGGAGGGGAAATGGGGAAAGGAGATGACATCTGTATTGTAAATAAATAAAATATCCAATACAAAAGAATTTCCCTTATGAATAAATAAAATTTATGTTTTTATAATCATGTTCAACTGACTAAACGCAGATATTTTGTACAAACCCCTATATGTGTTTATTTAATTTTCAAGAATATTTTCATTTTCAGTCCATTTTTTATTTTTAAGTAATTATATTACATAACTCAGAAATTGCTTTATATGGATTAAGTTCATTTCCAGATGCTTAATAGCCCTGGTTCAACCACTTAAAAGTTGTGTAAAACTGGCAGGTTTCTTCCTTTTTCTGATATCCACTCTTTCATCCTTCAATTGAAGATAGTAATGACAGTAAGTACCCAAAAGAACAGTAGTACATGTATCTGGGACTGAATTAATTTACATCTAGTTAGAACCTAAGGTACTGAAAGAACATCAATAATGACAACAAATTGTATAACAATATAAACAGAGAAAGGTATTTTTAGAACTCAATTAAGCACAAGAGTAGTAGTAAATGAGGAATGGATAGAGAAGGGATGAATGTCAAGAGGAGTACAGGGTCTTGATCACTAAATGTGACTGGAAGACTACAGATACTCTCATTTGTGGTTCAGAGAATTTCTGAATGTCTACCTCCAAAGGAAGACATTTTTAGTCTCAGTATTGTCCTCTCTTTATTTCAACAACAAAAAAATCAATTAATATGTACTTTATTAAGTTGCAGACAAATTCAAACTTAGACTTAAAAAGAAATAAATGGTTGGAATTCACTATAAGATGTACCTCTGGATGGAAAACAGAATTTGGATATATGTTGACTAATATGAAAGAAATGCATATACAATACCAGAATGAAAGAATGTTCAGAAGCTAACATTTGAAAGTATTTTTCAAATACTGGATAAATAATTGTATTCTATATGCTATCATATAAATTAAACTACAATGTCCCTTTCAGTTTTCTTCCAATAGAACACAAAACATACCTATTCTTAGTCATTCCACATATATCTAGAAACAGAGACAATGGAACCCTGAGACTGACTAAATCACAGGGAAGGTAAATAGTCAAAATCACTGTCCAGTATCATAGTTTCTCTCTACGGTTAGCAGAGATTAAATGGAAAAGATTATCAATCATTTCGTTAAGATGACTCATTGTGGTGGTAGAAAATTGGTGACTGGAGGCAGGCAGCAGAACAGGATACCAGCAACAGACTGGCAACTCCTTCTCCCTCACTTATCTCCCCCCAGGGCATAGATCCCTAAACCTGTAACTCCAGTGCTCCAGTCCTTTGAAATCTCAAAGCTCATCTTCAGTGTCACACATCTTCCAGCAAGACCTCACCCCCACACACACTTTTCCCCAAAATAGTGCCAACAACTGGAGATCAAGTATTTAAATGCTGCAGACTAAGGACACAATAAGAATGTTTTGTCCCCTCAATTATTTCAGATGATAAGGCATACAAGAATACATTTTATATTAGTCTTTGAAAAAAATTCTGAAAGTTTCTCTTCCCCCAAGCTACCAACATGTGAAACACAACAAAACCAAAACAAAACTTCACAGTACATTTCCCTAAAAAAAGTGTTTCTAAACTTGAACACATAATCTTTATTAATGAAAAGAAGACCCAACTTTAGGATTATTATTGCTCAGTAGTGGCCAAGAATCACAGCTATAAGGAATCTTAAGATTCTGAAGTGTACTTTGGAGATTCCATCCATTTGTGTTGTTTATTTAATTCTCTGAGACTACTGATCCATGCACTTAAGTGTTATAGAGAGAGAAAAAGAGAAATTCCTCGAAATATTGTTGTTTTAATAGCTTTTCCCCTATTGATTGTTCACAGATGACTTATTAATACCAAACATCATCAAAGTAATAATTTCATTTAATATTTTATTATACTTTTTAAAAAGTGAGTCTTGTAGGTCAAATAATAACAGGAATATTTATCCCTTCTTATACTGAACACAAAATGTATTCGATCTCACTTCTTAGCCTTTTTCATGGGCTTAAACCTGCCAAATTATTCTATTTGATTTCAGAGAGTTCTCTTACAGCAATCTATTTTATTTACCTTATCTTCAATAAAATGGTTCACTGACTGTCAGCAACTCTGAGACACCCTGAGTTTCAATCAATCTTCAGGCAAAGGCATCAATCTGTATTAGACCTACTGTGCTGGGAGTTTTAACTAGAGGTCAGAATAAGGCAGAAGCAGAGTAAAAATGGGAGCCAGGCTTAATGAAGCCACTGTGAAGAGAAAGGCCTCCTTTGGTGCTCACAGTTATGGGTTCTACAATACCAGGTACGGAGCTCTATACATGAAGACTTCCTTATTAAGACTGACAGCCGAAAAAGAGGCATCAATCTTCATCTTTATTTTACTTTTCTGTGAAATCTACAGTTCTTGTCAGTCCTCTATTTTGTAGCAGACAATAATAAAAAACACTGTTGCAATCACCAAACCCCTACATTTTAGAAGGGAGGAGAAAAAATTAAAAAAAAAAAAGAACACTAAACTAAAAGTCCTAAGGCCTTCTGTGGCAGTTTCATACAATTACTGTTGTATCAGTAGTTGCAGCAGACCTTCACTCACAAATTTGGGTTGCATTTTAAATATAGCGGTTGGATTTTCACTACAAACAATCAGAAAGTTTGAGTGAGAAATCATTTTTGGCAAATGATATCATTAAAGACTAATTCCAAGAAATGTGGGGTAGAACTGTTAGATGCTGTAAAAATGTCTCCTAAAGTACAAACTTTGTAATAAGCAATGCTGGTTCATATTTGATATGGGCTGTAAAAGCAGCTTATTGTAATGATGCTCTTCCCAGCAGATAAGACCATTAAAAAGGTACTTAACGTTCAGCTGAACTGAAAAGCAGGCCAGTTATAAATGTTGAGACTATTTTGCATGTAACAGTATCAATATTTTGCAAGTGTTTATTTATAAACTGTAAATTTAAAATTATAAATACAAACTATTTTTACAAGAAGAAGTTTTGTTTTCATAGTTTTTTCATTATCGAGTATTTCTGCTCAGATACTATCCTCACATCGGTAGCAATGAAATTTAGAATGATGATTTAATGTCACAGTTTATATGAAGCAACAACAAAAAAAAGAGAGAGAAAGAAGCAAAGAAAGAAAGAAGGAAAGGAAGGGAAAAAGTCAATTTGCTTTAAAAAGCTGAATTGAAAGCACACACACACACACAAAACACACACACACACACACACACACAAGGCTACATGAATTGACCACAATGAAGGCAAGCACAAGGCATGTAACTGAAGAGTCACATGTAGAACTAATACTTAGAACAAGTTAATTATCTAAGTTTTGTATGCTTCCAGAGAGCAAACTGGTCTGTAGTCTGGTACCATGGAAATAAGAAATGAATTTTAAAAACCATTAACCCTCAGTGCTAAAACATAGCTTTCTGCAAACTCATGGGAGGAAGAGAAAGGTCTTACTGCTGCCAAGTTGGTGGTCTCTTCCTCATAGCCACCAATAAAGGAAGGGAGTTGCTTAGCCACAGAGGTAACTTCAATAGGAGGGCCAAACTGAAGCTTGCCTAAGAGCATAGTGATCGGTGATGCAGACAATGACAACTACAACTTGGAGGAAAACTCATTCTTGGGACTAATTGGAGATCAGTGGAAGACATAAAAGATGCTTCCAAGTAATGAATCAAATGATCTTACTGTCACATTCTCACCTGCTCCCAGAGTCTAAGCTGTTGATTCTGACAAGGGGGACACTGGGCAGGACAGAGGACTCAGGCAACCAATTTTTATAATAAATGACAACGTTCCTTTTCAAAGATATAATAATTTAAAACTTTAACATAGTAAATTGTTCAAATTTGAAATTGCTGCAAGGACACAAACAAATAAATATAACAACCAAATCTGTGTTTCTAATTAATTTATTCTTCCTGTAATATCTCAGCTTCGAGGGCTGATAATTCTATAAATGCTCAAGAGTAAAAGCTTCTCAAAATATACTTTTCTATTATGGTAACCCTCTGGCAGTATGCATATGCATTATTTACAGCAATATGTGGTTAATGATCATTTAGACCTGTGGAAACAAGGACAATCACTACAAACACATCACTCCCAAGCCTTAATTAGCAAGTTTCAAGCAGTTTTGGGAACTGCACAAGAATATAAATTCCCTTCCTGGAAAAAGTGTCATCATTTTTCAATAGTAATTTATCTCCTGGTTCATTAATAATCTTCAGGTAATTCCTGCTTTATTATATTTAATTATTTATTTCTTCATTTATTTTATTTAATTTTAAGCAAAGCAAAGCAAACAAAAATTTACTAAGGAAAACTTATTAGGAACCACAAAGCATAGGAATGACTCTAAAGGAGTCTGGGCTAAATGTTATTTCAATTTGAAACAGGTTAGATTCATCTCAGAAGACTGAGAAAATGTTTCCATAATGTAGGCAATGATACTGTGTACATCTTCTTAAATAGTGATTTATTAGGGATGGCCTTGTCCATTGTTGGTTGGGCAACCCCTGGGCTAGCGTTCCGCTTCTTTCAGAAAGTAGGAGAGCAAGTCAGGAGGAGCAACATAGTATGCAGTACTCTTCAGTGGGTTTCTACCTCCAGGTTCTTCCACAGTTTTGAGTTATTTCCTTGGTTTCTACCAAGGGACTGTGATTCCGGACATACAATAGTAAAACTAACTAGGACATTAATTAGTACCAGGAGTAGAGTTTTGTTGTGACAGACCTAATTATGTTGTTTCTGGTAGGATTGTGGAAGGATGTTGGAACTTAGGGATAAAAAAAAATTGAGTATTGAAATTTCAGTAGGCTGTTCTATTGGAGCTTGGGAGATAATGGTGAATGCAGCACAGTTCATTGAGGCCTGGCTTGTAATGTTCAGAAGAAAATATATTCTTTTTGGTATTTTGCTATTTTGAATTAAGACTTTGTCTTTCTAGTTAGCTGGGAGTGAAGAATCAGCCACAATAAACAAGAAACTAGCATCACTGAATGGAAACTTTTGCTTTATTGAGACAGATGATGGTATCTAGCAGGGATAAGAAGTTACTAGTGATTAAAAAAGACCAGTAGCATTGAGGTATAATATTCTTGGGTTATTTCCTCAGGGAAAGAACACAGAAGCTGTGCTCCAGAGACAGCCAAGGTTGTACATGTCATTGGCAACTGAACTCGTAGTTTAAGAGTAACCCAGGATATACTGGTTTTGAAAGTATGAAGAGTTTTGAAGATGATGGAGATGATCTGAGGCTTGGCCCTGTGAAAGACATGAAGATTCTACTGGTGAAGGTGCCAACTCCATAGCAGCTGTAGCACCAGGATTGAATGCCATCATGAAAAGAGCCTAAGGGTGGCTTATTAATGAGAAGAGTTACAGTTAAAGCTACAGCAGAAGAAGCTAACATTTTAGATATGGTAGTACCATAGGATTACTGTCAAAGACAGCAAAGGTGATGGAGTGGAGACAACATGAACAGAAGAGACAAGCTATATGTTCCCAGGCTTTAAGAACAGTTCAGAAGATCAGGAGTGAATCTCTGACACTGGACACTGAGTTACTTTCACTGTTGGAGCTGGTTTTGCTTTGTTTAGATTGTAACTCTGCCCTAATTTTACCCTATTGGAATAAGAAATTACATCATTTATTTGGATTTTACAGGGGCCTGTAGTTCATAAACTATGATTTTTTAAAGAGATTTTGGATCACTAAAGAAAGAGGACTTTTAAAGAGACTGAATTTTAATGTTTTTGAATTTGTAAACAACATGGGACTTTTAAGTTTACAATGTGTTTTATATTGTGATACTGATTAATAAGTCATCTTGGAGATAAGCATAAGAGAAAGATTATTGTTCAATAATATTGTAGCGGTGTGTCAACAGGGAGGAGGTCCCTTATTTTAATATAAATCAAAGTATCTCTGAACCCATACAAGTACATATTTTTTAACAAGAGGAAGCAAAGGATAACATTAAAAGTAATTTTAAAACTTGAGTATGGCAGTGTAACCATTAACTTTATTGTGAACGCTAATATCTCACGACATACAAAATTTTAGGTGGTAAAAAGCAAGTGTTCCAAATTTTTGATTACTAATTATTAGCTATGAACCACAGGTAACTTACTCCTGCAAATCATTTGAGCTCTTTGTTGTCTCAATTCTCCACTTGTCAAATGAGATTACAGCCTCAGCTTCACTTCATGCAGACAATTAATGAGATAATGCATTCAAAACAGATCACATCACTTTAAAAATTATAAAATTTTGCTAAAGGTCCAACGATTTTGTGTTCTGTATTTTATAATGTGATAAAGTTGGTAAAATAACTACAGCACAAACATAGATAAGGCACAAATAAAATAAGTGGAAATATTTAACTCTGAGAGATAAAGATATGCATACGTCCCTCAGTGAGGTTATGGTGACTCAATCTAGAGAAAGGCCTAGAAATGAGAATTGAGCAATTTATGAAAAAATGAAGACTCAAGGCTTGCCTGTGGAAAGGAAACCTACAGAGGGAAATAATTGAAGAACTCAAGGCATAATGATTCCCTCCTTTGGGGGGCTTTCTTTAAAAATAAAAAGAGAGAGAGAAAGAAATTAAGGATGAGAGTTGATATTACAAAAGACATCTGAAATAAAATTTTGTGCTGGACGTAGCAGTGGCAAAGGTTTTTAATTACAGCACTAAGGAGGCAGAGGTAGGAGGATCTCCGGGAGTTTGAGGTCAGTCTGTTATATATACAGTGAGGTTCAGCATGGACTGAGATAAATAGTAACACTGCTTCAAAAAAAAAGGAGTTTGGTTTTTTTGCACCTCATATCCAAATATTTAATTAGACCCAAACATGCTTAGCCTCCAAGATTAGAGGAAAATAGTCTTGGAGTGGCATACGTACATACATACATACATAAACACACACACAACACACACACACACACACACGCACACTTAAATACACATATAGGAGTGTATATGTACATATTGTATGTATATAAATACATGTGTATATATATATATATATATATATATATAATTACATATGTGTATATACACATATATGTATGTATTTATATATATAAATACATATATATGCATATACATACATATACATATATATCCAATACAGTTCAACAATCATATGTAAAACATAATTTTATATAAATATTAGAGATTGAAAATTTTTTATGTTGGCTTTGGAAATATCAAGGGAAACTACAGTGAAATTTAAAGATATATAATATTCAGAAAATAAATTCTTCCTGAACAGTTGAACTTTTTAGCAGTAAAATTCATTTAGAAATGGTCTAAATAAAGTTCAGAAAGTAACTCATATTTTTAAGAGAAGGTTTTGTTACTATTTTTATGTTCTCCCTCATAGTTTTCTCAGCATGTCTGGGTCCCTTGACAAAGTCAATATAGTTATATTTATCCAACATTATGTCACGGATAAAAATTAATGATCAAGTGCTTGCCTAGCATGTGTCTGACACCAGGTTTAATCTGTAATAACACACACACACACACACACACACACACAAACACGATCATGAATATACACACACGTTGGCTCCACACATATACATGCCCACTAGTAATACTGAAAATACTGGCTCTCAGAAGCCAGTACCATGGTAGCAATAATATACCAAGTGATTTTTTTTTGCACAGTCATGTGTTTTCAACAGTTCAAAACCAAGTTTCAAATCCTTCTTTGATAATATTTACAAAAATGAGAGCTATGAGCCAGCAAGGGGAAGCTGGAGAGCCAGTCGCATCAAGAGTGATAAGAAACCCTATGACTACAGCTGGAGACACCTCTGTGGTCCATTAGAAACTCTATTACATTGGATAAATATAATTTAACCAAAATACAAAGGAGTAAAATAAACATTAAAATACTAGGAAACAGCATAAGGAGCAAAAGAGCTATTACCGAAACATCATTTACCTTTCTCTTCCCAGTCTTCTACACACCTTTCAAGTCAACCTCGGAATGGATTTCTAAGTACATTCAGCCCCAGCATCACATTGGAGGAGGAGCCCTGTGAGTAGAGATAAACAACTGTCACTACTTTGAAAATTAGTCTTGCATATGTGTCCCAATTAGTACAGTCATTAAACAAAACAGAACATATTCATCTCCTAAAATATATTGCTTAATTCATTCATAATTTGTAAATCATCAAGTCAGTGTGAAAACCATTAGATTCACTTTCATTTTTAGTTTAAATCTCATTGCTGAGAGTACACAAGATGCCTTGTCATGAGGTGCATATTTCATTCCTCTTCTTACATATAATTGGAAGGTTTAAATTTTAATGCTTAAATTTCATACCTTATAAAACAAAAATATCTGTGTTGTAAGATCCCAACAGAAAATATGACTGATTTCAATTATCTTCAGTACATAATTAATAAGTTATCTAAACCTTTCCACAATTAACAAATTGGTAGTAATCATTTTCTCTCTTTTAGCACATTATAAGGCTTATTATTTCAAGGATAATTTCAATTTCTATTTTCCCATCCTATCTCCTACTCAGTCAGTTTGTTTTCCTGGTGTCTTCCTCTTTAATCTGAAATATTTGTCTTCACAATCTTTCTTTGGCTAAATACATTTGTTTAATAAAGACATGAAACTTTTAGGACATATTGTTATATAGATAGAAAAAATATTTTAATCTACCCATCTACTCTAATGAATTGGTAATTATGGCATAGATAGCTCAATCACTTTACAGTTGGAACTGGAACAGGACAGAGTACTGTGCTTGATCAACAATATCTGATCCAGGCATTGAACTGGTTTGAGTAGCATCATACGCTATCTCTTTTAAGAATCTGGACATTGCTATCTTTAAATAATATTTTTAAATGCATTTAAGATAAATAAACCTTTATTCCATGAAACTTTAGTAGCATGAAGTCCCTTGTTAACATGAATGGGACATGTTTGAATTACAGTGGCAAATGCTCAGTGCTACTGTGACTCTTCCTCAAGTGTCACTGGTTTTCGACAGTGCCTTAAGTCTTCTACAGATCCTATTTCCAACTATCATGTTAAAAACAACACTTAAGATAGATTGATGACATAAACTGCTAGGTAATTCAATTACTGCCCTTTGCACCCTACCATTTGTTGTTCTCTCTCTTATCTCATTTCTCTCAATATGAAGATTTTTCACAAACATAGGCTTACTCTTTATATACATTCCTTATGTTATTATTTCTCCCATAACTATTTCTGTATGACACCAAATTTTATTAACTTATTATTAAAATATAGATGTCTATATCATTTCTTAAATTCATATTCTTTTTCTTTTCTTGCATTCATAGTTAACAAATTTCAAACCATTCGACCAGTTTTCCTCAAGGTGTTGGATCATAGTGACTCATGTTCTCCTCTAAAATAGATAATGATAGTTTTCTAAGAAATAATTTTTGCTAGAATCCACACAGTACATAAATTATTTTAAAGATATTTTAGTATTGCTAAAATACTTGAAAGGCTTAGAAGAAAATTTACAGTAGTCTGTTTTTTTAGGATTAGGCATTCATGTGAGATTAATATTATAACATCAATTGTTTATAGAAACACTGTAAAAAATAAAATAAATAGGTAAAATTTGAGGATAAAAAGTTATTCTTTCTCATAGGTGTTGTGGACTTGGTTTATTGCTTATATTATGTTAATTGGTTTCCCAAATTACACAAGAATTCATACTTCTGCATGGAAGACATGGCAGGTCCCTGTTGATTCTAAAGAAAAATTCACAAAAAGAATGGGGGTGGAAAAAAAGTTGAGTTTGTAAAGGTTCAGTTTACACAAAGTTACCAACAATAGAAAAATATTCATAGAATTTAATATTCTGATTATGACTGTAGCATCTTTGTGTGCTATGAATCTAGACTACTGCCAGGGAACATAGTATGCAATCAATAACTATTTGTAGAATGAATGTATTGTTTTATGAATAAATAACTACAAAGCTGAAACAGGTGTAATAATTTAAAAAAATACATATTTGAGGTAGAATAGAGAGTAAATTTAAGCCAGAAAGGAGATAAAGACTTAGATAATCAATCATTGAGTTGAAAGGAAAATGGTTGGAGCACCAATGTTTCTTTTACAAATAAGCAGAACTAGGCATGCAGAGTCAAGTTACTATTCCCAAAGACCTGCAGAAGAAGATGAGCATGAACTAAACCCTGTTCTCTGTCCATGACACAGCCTGGGAGGCCAGCTGCCTACTCGATAGAAAATAACAACAACAACAAACAACACAACAACAACAATAAAACAACAACCGACGACAAGAAAACAATAAAAAAATAAACCTTCTGCTCCTGAGAGCTGCACATAACTGATCAGATACAGTACACACTTTCTTTGACTCTACTCACTGTAGAGAGCATCCAGACATCTAGGTCTGCCTACCATGAGCTAAAAATGATCAAGAATAACTTCTCTTTTGGAGTTGTTTTTCCTATGAACTCATCCTCTCTTACCTACAAAAGACCTTTGATGTACATAACCATCTATACTATTTTTTCCCCATTTGATTCTCTGATAGGAATCAAAATTCTGCATCTAGTTGTCCTGTTTTGTAGAATAAGGGGCAGATGGGCATAAACAAGAAAGAAGAGCAGTGTGAAAGATGGAGACATGAAATAAATGGAAGAAAGTTGTTATTCCATCTTAAAATTCAAGCAGAGAGTTGAGGCAGAAACATCAGCCTCATACCTCAGCTCTCCCACACACAGCAGGCCTGTTTCCCAGGATGATTGTTTATTGAAGCAAAATCTTGCTTCCAATAACTCCAATGGCATTCTTCACAGAATTAGAAGTACACACACACACACAATACACACACACAACACACACATTTTATATTTCTATGTGTGTGTATACATATGCGTATATATATTTCTATATTAGAGAAATATTTTATATGAAACAGGATAGGGGAATAATTTAATTTCAAGAAAGATGGTGAGCAGTGAGCAGAAGCAAAGAGAAGAAAGAAGAGAGGCCAGACACGAAATATGAACAAAATACAACTATGTATGTATGATGCCATCATAAGGAAATTCATTGTTCTGACGTCTATCTTAAAAACAATATTTTGGAGTCCAGAGTATGGGAAGTAGCAAATATCTGACTCCTGCCTGCTGTTGGGGATCTTCTACTTCTGTTGGTTTGCTTGTCCAGACTCAAAGTGATGGGTTTTTTTTATTTTATTTTGTTATATTTTGTTGCTATCTCTTAGAAGCGTGTTATTTTCTGAAAGACAAGGAAAGGGAGTGGATCTGGAGGAAGGGGAGGTAGGAAAGATCAGGGAGGAATAGGGGAGAAGAAACCATAATCAGGATATATTGTATGAGAAAATGATTTATTTTCAACAAAAGGGGAAAAGTAAATTCATAGAAAGAATAATGTACTCCAGTGATTTCTAAAAGACAATGAAATACAGTGTGGTACCCCTGAATTCACCACCAGTGTTTATGTATAGATTTAGTTTAAATTGCTAATTTAATTAGAATTTGCAGTTATAGGAATTAGTTTAAATTTTAGTTTAGAATTTCAAATAAAATTAATTAGGGATATGTATTGTGGAGTTTATATAAATACAGAATACTGCTTTAAAAAGTTGATGTGAAGACTTTACCATTATTTTAAGACAATCAAAAGACCAGAATTTTATTTTGTGTTTATTAATAGATTCATATTATAGTGATGACTTGGTATTCTGCAAAACTATGAAGCATAAATAAACGTATAAGCATATATACTGAAGAGATAGGTGACAGGAGATTTCTTCTCAGGTTGGTTCACAAATTAGTCTTCTGTCACTCAAATAGATTACAGGGGTGGGATTATTGTTCTGGTTGTTAAGAAAAGTTCCTTTAATTATAATAATGACAACACACTACTATTCATCAACATTGGATAAAGCATATGAACAATAGAGTATGCAAGTTAAATTCCAGTTATAGTGATCTACTCTCTGGTTAATAGCATAAGGAGTAAGAAAGTAAATAAATGATACTTCAGGTACCACCAAATTATCTTCAAAACATCAATGAGATCTATTCAGAGATACTGAGCTAAAATAAAGCATGCCTTGAAAGAACAGTTTCACTGAATATTGGTTAATATGAATATGGTTCAAAATATTACTGAAGGGTGTCATAGTTTGTATAGGAATGGCCCCCTTCAAAACACGTGTTTGAATGCCTCGCTCAGAGTGAGTGGAATTATTAGGAGAGGTGGCCTTGTTAGAGGAAGGTGTCACTGTGGGGCCTGGTTTTAAGGTCTCATGTGCTCATGCTATACCCAGTGTTGCAAATAGTTACTTCCTGCTAGTTATAGGTCCAGATGTTGAACTCTCATTTCACTCTCTATCACCATGTTGCCTGCAAGCCAACATGCTTTCTGCCATGACTATAATGGACTCAAACCGCTGAATTGTAAGCCAACACTAATTAAATGTTTTCCTTTATAAGATTTTCTGTGGTCTTGGTGTCTCTTCACACCAACAACAAAAAAAATAACAAAGGCAATGAGTAAGACAATTTTTATTTAGAGTATTGTTTATACTTGTTACATTTTTGTAGAAACACTAAAATGCTTAAATATAAACTTTAGAAAGATGATTCTGTGAAAGAAAATAAAAATCCTAATTAAATAAGAAAACAGGACAATAATATTGCTAACACAGGGGGAGGACAATCAGACTATATAAAAAGTACTCTACTATGAAAATTACTTTTACAACCTTCACTAACAGCAAAAATAAGGGTACTCAGTAGAATAGCATAAAAATGCATTGTCATATGTGATTAAAATGTGTAAAATACTTTATAATATAATGCTTCCTTTAAATTTACTTCCAAATAGCATAAAGCCCCTTTGTTCCTTGAGTCCTTACTGTACTGGACACCAGTATGTATAAAACCTGTGGTCAGCTGAAGACACGGAAATAAAGGCACTCTTTCCTTTGATTGTGCTTTAAGAAAAGGGTCTGAGTATAGTAAGTATGGATTTGAATGACTGATACTTTCCAAGATGAAAATAGGTGATGTAAAAATGATGCAATGTAAGGAAAAGAAAGTTCGTGATACTATTTGCCAAGTGAAAAACATTATTAATGAGACAGGTATAGGAAGTGACATACATGCCAGACGCACAATGAAATCTCCTCAATTGTCTTGAAACAACAAAAAGAATTAAAAATGAAGACTGGTATTATCTATAGTTTTGTTACATTTTGTAAATACTACCTTAACTTTCCTATTTGGATGACATTGAAATCTACAAAAAGGTTCAGGAAAATAACAGAGCTTCTCTCTGTCAGAGTGCATAAGGCAATGTGGTAATTTGAGAAAATTGTCTATGTAATCACTGTCTTGATTCCAGAGCTGCATCTACATCTCTGTTTAAATCCAACACAGAGAAGGAATACTCAAATCCCAGCAAAAGTCTTTTAGTCTGCATAAGCAAATTAAGATCATTAGCATAAATCATTTCCCACTGAGATATTGATATTGATAAATATTGCATCAGATGGATAAGCCTAGATGCTTGAGATTTCAAATTCGGTCTACTACATGCTACACAATCGTATCCCCCAATTGCTTCTTTAGAAAGTTGATAGTCCCAATCTATGCCATTTTCTCAGCTTCTATTACAAGAAAATATATTTATTAATAGGTATTGATCCTACTGATGTTTATGATATAATTTTCAATAGTATAACCAGCATATGATCATTCATAGAATAGTATTTATTTACTTGATGTTGTATGGATATTAAAGTTTTGAACTAAGAAAACTCTGACTTCTATTAACCCCAGTTATTTATGCCATGCTTTCTTTTCCTGCATTGGCTACTAATTTGAGCTTCTATTTACATTGATCTTCCTTTTCTAAGTAACTTCAAGCACCTCAACAAATGAAATGAATATTAAAAGTATCTCAGGGATGCATGTGTTGACAGCTTGGTATTCAGATGACACAGATGAGCAAAAATGGAATCATGAAAGTGCTTGATGAAGCATCAGTGGGTTATTCTATTGATGACCATGGGTAGAACAGTCCATTCATGAATTCACAGTTGCATGGGCTACTGCTGAGGATGGAAAGCCTGGAAGCTGTAAATCTTGCCTTTAAACTTTAATTCTTTGTCCTATTACATGTCTGTCCTAAACTGAATATATATCGCCAATTCACCTTTTTGTCACAAAGTTATCCCTCACATAGGCCTAAAAGCAGTGTTTCAAATCTCTGAAAGAATGGACAGAAATACAAATCTTTTCTTTTTTCTTTATTTCTTAGTTATTTTTGATAAGTTAACATACTAGGTTGAAATATATATATATTTTTTTTTATAAAATCTAAACCTCTATCTTGAGTGTGACATTTTAAATGAATGATGCTACTACATGAAAGATGGCAGGAAGACATTCAAGTTATATTGCAATTATAATGAATTTACATTAACTATAAAGCTATAGTTATAGAGATAATTAGAAAGTGAATATGGACTTGCTCTCAGTGATAATTGCTAACTCTATGATACAAGTAAGAATGTATTATGTAACATACCATTACAGCAGATTTTTCAATAAAAATGTCTCATATACAAAGTTACCCTTCTTATTTACTAGTAACAAACCTAGTAGTACTTGAAATCAAAACTTTATAATATTCATGCCAGCTCCTCTCCAAAACAAAATAATTAGGTATAACTTTAACAAATCTATATACACTATCCTTATTAAAAATCCCAAATAAATTTAAAAAAACAATAAAGGATATCTGAAGATGCAATATTGTCAGCAGGTCTTCCTTCTAAAATTTATAAATTGAGTTCAAGCCCAGAAAAAATAATCTAAACTCAGTACTTTTGTGGATACTGACAAACTGATTCTGAATTTGAGAGCAGAGGCAAAAATCTTAAAATAGTCATACGTATCAAGGAAAGTTTGGAAACTCAAAAAGTCCCTACTTCAAGGCTTACATACAGCTTCAGTAAGAAAGACAGTATGTTGTCAGTAAAAGAAAAGATCAATGGACCAGAATAAAGCTACAAAAATAGAACCTCACCAATAAGTCAACTGATATTTGACAAAGGCACAAAGATAGTCTTTCAACAATTGGTGCTGGGAAAACTGGGAAAATATGAATCTATACACAAACCTTCCATCCTTCACAAAGTTTACTCACTGTGAATCATCAGCAAGGTGTAAAACCCAAAGCCATAGGACGGGCCAAGGAGAGTAAATTGGAAAGTGAACCAACTTTGTTTACATTGTTATCTTCTAAGCTACAACCTCAAGGATGCAATCTGGCGGACTCTAGATTAGTTAGACATCAGTAAAACTCAAAACCTCCTCTTGACAATC
The DNA here is from genome assembly GCA_021653895.1 of Mastomys natalensis. Taxonomy (NCBI): domain Eukaryota; kingdom Metazoa; phylum Chordata; class Mammalia; order Rodentia; family Muridae; genus Mastomys; species Mastomys natalensis. The sequence goes on along the minus strand of JAJTUV010000425.1, from coordinate 163,370 downwards.
ACTGTTAAGACAAGGAAAAAATGAACAATGTTGGGGAATTAACTAAACAGATAATTTAATAAGAACATTTATACAGAATGAGCAAAACATTTCTTCAACAGCAATTATAAGTAAACAAAAAGAAACATCACTATTTTAACATTTAACCATGACCACTAAAATATCTTAGCAAAGTAGTTTTGTGAATAGCAAGTAAATACATGAGAACATAGACAGTCTGTACTTTGTATGATGGTTGAAACCAGATTAAATGAAAAGTAAAGAAATATGAAATCACTATACACTTGGTAGAATGACCATATCATAAAACACGAAATGCCCTAAAGCTCATAAAATGTGAAACTTCAGGAATCCTCAGCCATTGCATATGGGAAAGCCAAACATCCCATTCTGGGAGACAGTTTAACAGTTTCTTATAAACTAAACATTCATTCCCTGTGCTAATCAGCAATTGTCCCTTTGGTATTTATCTAACTGAACCAAAAACATGTGCAGATGGAAAATGAGTGTAGATGCTTATGGAGGTCCATTCATATTTGCTAAATTTGGAAGCAGTCAATATGTCTTTCAAAAGGATAGTATGCAAAGAACTTTTGCTATATACAGACAATTGAGTATTATCACTAGTAACCACGAGACTGAGACAACTTAAGGCTGACTTGACATTTCCTTCACAAAATAAATTAGGCTATTACTTTTAATTTATCTTCAGAGAAATTCTTAGGATGAGAGCAGAGAACAGGCACATTCTTTGCCAAAGTAACACAAGAATGGTTTGTAGCTTAGATACTAACATTGTTCCCTTTTAAAATATCTTGATTTGGGCCTCCATATTTGCATGCTTCTCTGTATGTCTTCCAAAGACCCTAATAAGATGCCTATTAAGCCTCATGTTCTACATCTATTGCTTTTTTAGATCAAATCCAAAAGTCTTCTACATTCCTCCCCAAATAAGCACTGTCAGATCTATCACAGTTATCATTCTACTTGCTTGTACCAAATTCTGGTTTAGTTGTGTATCATTTCATGTAATAAAACTTCATGAGCAAGGCATATTATAGATGAAACATTTAATTGGGCTTATGGTTTCAGAAGGCTGGAGTCCGTGACAGTAGAATAAAGGCATGGTGCCAGAAAAGACTTTTAAAGCAAAAAAGCTCGCCCCAAGGGACATATTTTCTTAATCAAGGCCACAGATCCTAATCCTTTCAAACAGTTCCATCAACTAGGGCACAAGTAGTAGAACATATGAGTCTTTGGGAGTACCTCTCATTCCAGCTACCACAGGATATTAGTAGACACAATATTAATTTCCTTCCATTTAGACTCATCACTCTTTATTTTAACCTGTTATTATTTTTTCCTGCTTTTTTAATTAGATATTTTCTTCCTTTACATTTCAATTTTTATCCTTTTCCCAGTCCCCCTGCTCCTGACACCCCCTATCCCATAGCCCCTCCCTTGCTTCTATGAGGGTCTTCCCCCACCCACCCACTCCCGCTTTCCACCCTCGAACTCCCCTTCACTGGGGCATTAAGGCTTTACAGGACCAAGGGCCTCTCCTCCTATCCATGACCAACAAGGCCATCCTCTGCTACATATGCAATAGGAGCCATGAGTTCCTCCATGTGTACTCCTTGGCTGGTAGTTTACTCTGTGGGAGCTCTCAGGAGTCTGGTTGATTGATATGTTGTTCTTCCTATGGGGTTGCAAACCCCTCAGCTCCTTCAGTCTTTTCTGAAACTTCACCATTGGAGACCCCATGCTCAGTTTAATGGTTGGCTGCGAGCATCTACATCTGTATTTGTCAGGCTCTGGCAGAGCCTCTCAGGAGACAGCTATATCAGGTTCCTGTTAGCATGTACACCTTGGCATCAACAGTAATGTCTGGGTTTGGTGACTGTATTTAGGATGGATCCCCAGGTGGAACAGTCTTTGGAGGCCTTTCCGTCAGTCTCTGCTCCTTTTGGTCTCCTCATTTGTTCCCTTAAGTATTCTTTCCCCTTTCTAAGAAGGACCTAAGCACCCGTACTTTGGTCTTCCTTCTTCTTGAGCTTCACATGTCTGTGAATTGTATCTTAATTCCCCTCTCTGCTTCAGGTGTGTTATTTATTTGTTCATTTCATAAAATTTAAATACCAGTTAGTTATAAGACTTAGTTCTTGGAATGGCATGTTGATGGGCTTACTGAACTGCAGCAATGGAAACAGAAAAGGTCATGGCACAGTTACGCTTTTCAAACACATAAAGAGTGAATGCATGAAAGGCTATTGTTTTCAGAACACATGACATAAACAGACATAGAATGAGTTAAATCTCAATGGACAATTGATAGTGATGAATCATAGACAGACCACAGGATTTCAAAAGTACATTTTAATTTATTCATTTAAGAGACATAATTTACTAGAAAAACAATAAAATAGCAAAGTAAAATTTAAACTAGAACAACAAGATGAATTTTTTGCTGTATCACATAGAAACAACATAACATCTTCATTTTGCACTCTAAGTAAAAAAGAACTTTTCTATTTACAAATATTTTAACTACAATCATTTTTCTGTCTTATTCTATCTATCATTAGTAAGACTGATCTTCATATTTTAATATTTATTTACAAATCTATACTCTCTCTTATTCTTCCCCAGTTAAACTCTAAGCTCCAATTCATGTCAAACTCTGTTTCTTCTTGTTATCTTATACATAAAGTACACGTCCATTTGTTTGCTTCAAGTCACCATTTAAAATTGTAAGAAACCTGGATGACAAACATGTAATGATAGAAAATACAGAACCAGAGGATTCAAAGTTCTAGGAGTAGCATGTAATATACCTGAACATTGTGGACTGATTCTTTTGTACAGTATTTGATATGTGTGCTTGGTCTGATACCTTCAGAACAAAAGAACTACCCCTTCCATAACTGTTGACTCTAGTTCATTTATAATAAAATTCCTTAAATGGCATTTTCTTTAAATTAATCATTCATTTTCCTACCTTTAACATGCCTCCAGCAAATCAGTACTGTGAGCATTGGAAATACACCAACAATTCAACTCGTGAACACACATGAGATGCTGCTCTCCCTGCTGATTCTTCATAAGGAGTAGCAGTGACAGTCACAATATCAAAAGTGAATGACACGCTGAAAGAGAGGCTATGCCTTCCAGGAAACTTGCAAAGTCTGAACTGCTTTTCCTTCCTTTAGCTTGGAAAAGTGGGGTCATTGTCATTGAGGAGAGTAAAAGTGTCAGGAACAGGGCAAGAAAGAAGCAACAGCTCTGAGAATATCAGAAACAATGTGTCTAGATTTCAACCTCAGCGGAAGGGACATGGCTAATAGAGCTCTGAGAACATCGGGAACAATGTCTCTGATTACAAGCCCAGTGAATGGGACATGAGTGCTCTTACCTGCTATGGCCTTTCTAAGGGCACTGCATTCTAACAAATCTTCACTGAGGCAAAAAAAAAAAAAATCAAACTTGAATCAATACTTATATAGTAGTTTTAAAAATGTGGGCATTTTTATTCATTCTGGATAGTTAGTCAGATTGCTTGTTTGCCTAAATTCTGGTCAAATACGTGTTCTAACATTCTTCTGTATTTTGTATATTTGGTATTAAATTTTGTAGATATTAAATATGATAGATATTCCTATCTACAAAATGACTTGAAACCCATGTCCTGTATAGGAACAAATATAGAATAACTTGTTACAAATATAATTACTTAAAACATGAAATCATGGTTCATATTTATGAATGCATATGCACTGAACACGAATATATAAGTGAAATGAAGTATATGTATGTAATGAAATAACATAAAGTCTTCTAAAAAAATACAAATGTAACAATATAGGTGAAGTTAGAAGATACCACTCTAAGTAACAACTATTCACCACAACAGGACAGATAATATATTACTGCATATTTATGAAATATATAGACTATTCAATTAAAATATATCTGTTGAACTGTACTGGGTAGAGCATGAGTGAGTAAGCAATTAGGACCTTATTCATTAAAGGGTAGATAATTTCAAATTTGGTAGAAAAAAAAAGAAAATAACTAGACGTAAATGATGGTCGTATTTTCAGGCAATGTGAATGTAATTAATGAGATTGAATTATACTCTTTAATTAAAAAGAAAAAAGTTATTATATATATATATATTGACATACTTATGTAATTTACATGTTAATGTATGACTAATTCTCTCAAGTTTAGATTTTTGATACCTAAATTATAATGCAAAGAAGAGTAATTGAAAACTGTAGGAGCTTTGAATTATATAATATTTGCTAAAATGATGCCCATAAACTTTTTGACAGAGAATAAGAAGTAAGTTAGAAAAGGCAATGTTCCATAGGAAGTAGGAAACAGCTGCTTTTATGAGTTGTGAGAACACCTTGCAATGGTATACTATATAGGATATAGTATAGTAAATATAACGGCACATTATCTAGGAAGTGGGTGAGGAACATGGAGAGTTTTAAGAATAAATTTGTTGTAGGCATTTTCTGGCACTTGGTCTCCTATGGATGATAAGAGTATTTAGTACCAGTAATCTGCATTTAAACATTCACAGAATATTGAGATTATGTCACTGAGTTATTTATGTATGATCACCTACATTAAGATACTCGAGTGAATATCACAACCAGTCAGAGTCAACACTTAAATGTTTTTTTCTTTTTGTTGTTGCACACACCTACCTCTAAATAACTGAAATAATTTTATCAACTAATATCCAATAATTATTGAAAAAATAAGACACAAAATTTGGTAGAAATACAAAGAATGTATTACTTTCCCACAATTTAAAAATGATAAGGTATAAATACACAAATAAATAAGTAAATAAATAGAAATGTTCATACAATCTATGGAATGAAAGCAAAGATATAAGAAAGACTTTACAAAAGAGAACCAGACATAAACATAAAGGCATGATAATCTTTAAACAAGGGATGAATAAAAAAACTACGAGTTTATTTGTCAAAATTAACAAAAATGGGATGGTCACATAAGATTGTAACCAAAGTTGGTAGTCTTTTTCCTTCTATATTAGCTTTTAACTTTTAAACATTTTAAAGAACCTGATACCAGAAAAGCTTTTCTTTGTGTGGATAGTGTACATCACCATTTATTTTTCAAAATGGAGAAAATTTAAATCATAATAACATACAAGTAAACATTGTACTAGCCATCCTATCGATGATAATCACTAAATATTACTTCAGGTTTGGATAATCCTCTTGTGTAGTCACAGTTATGAAAAATGAATGCATACTATAAATGTAAGTGTGAAAGCAGTTTTGAGTGTGGGCACCTTAAAGGGATTTCCATAGACTCACATTAAGATTTCCTGGTGCCTTATGCCACAGTGATTATAATTCTGTCTCAGAGTCCCCATAGTGGGGTAGAACAGTTGGTTGCTTCCCTCTCTTGGAAGCTTGGATGGTACCTTCTGGTACCATGACCGCTAATATTCAGGAAGGAGGTATTTAGGTCAGTACCAACAAAGAGTAAGGCAGGGATAATACAATGGTTTGAAGAGAGAAAAGATAAGGAGGAAATGGTGAGATTGTATCCTAATAGCAAAATATAAAGTAATAAGAAGAAATGATTTATGGGGCTGCAGGATGAAATGAGACTAAGGAGTATAGGTAGACAGTATGCCCAGTGTTTCTGAAGGCCAAGGTGTGTGTGTATTTTAAAAAGCAGACACATTAAAGTTCGTGAAGGAAGGAAGGAGGAAGGAAAGGAAGGAAGGAAGGAAGGAAGGAAGGAAGGAAGGAAGGAAAGGGAAGGAAGGAAGAAGAGAAAGAAAGAAAAAAGGAAGATAAAAAGAAAGAAAAGAAAGTTATTTGATTGAAAGACAATAAGAGAGAAACGAAGAGGAAGCATGGAATGACAGACTAGATCTCAGTAAAGAATGTAGAAAAAGTTTTCTGACAAGAGAGAGTAAGTGTCTAAGTATAGTCCTGTAAAACAAGGAACATATGTTCCTACAGGATCAGTAAAATTCTCAATCAATCAGCAGGCTCCTCCGGATACTCTACTAGGAAAGATGATAAAGGAATTCAAAAGGAAAAATGAATTTCAAGAAATATGTCATGTATTTTAATGTTAGGAAAAGTGATCATAAAGTCATGAATGGAGGGTTATAATAGAGGAATTTGTAAGTTAGACATAGTGGTTCACACTTATCAAACCCAGCATCTGAAAAACCAATGCAAGTTCAGCACATTCTTAAGACCTTCTGGGGATACAAACAAGTTAATCTATTGATTTATTGAAAGTGGCCAAATTATAAGATAATAAGGAAAAAATGAAGCTGAGGCAGTTCTAAAATCACACAGAAGTACATTTCAAACTTTGATGATTACAGAAAGAGAAATGAAAGGAAAAAGAGAGGGCATGAAGAATGGACAGCATTTAGATATTAAGAAATACAAGTGGTGATGAGAAAAATCCAGAGAAAGGAAGGTAAGGGCAATAGAACAATATTTCAAAGACATTTTCAGTCCATTTCAGAAACATTAAGTCAGGAACAGACAGAGTCCTTTGCTTTTTTCCTGTCTTACATGTCTTCTCGTATAACAACTGGGTGGCTGATACATGATGCTGCAGGTTGGAATGAACTGATTTTATATTCATCAGATCACAATAACCCAGGCCTGCGTTTAACTCAAGGAAAGTGTATATTGTCCATTAATGACGTCTTCATTAACCTGCACTTCGTAGCACTAACATCCTAGTATGAATTTCTCCATGGAAAGCTCAGTGCTACAGTCAAGCCTGATATGAGGAAGACTGTCATCAATGAAAATCTCATCTCTATCTTTTAGAAATGAGATCCCACCTACATCAAGGATGATGCTGTGAATGAGTGTGTTCTGGAAATCACTGGTAGTTTCATCACATTCAGAATCTGGGTAGAACTCTCTTGAAATATGAAAGACAAATAATCATCGTCTTTACCTCTGATGATGATGTCATGAAATTGGATGGGTGCAAAATGTATAAAACATGACAATGTATCATGATTTATAGCAATTTCTCTACAACACACATGCTATGTCTTCTGCAAGGTCACCCATGAGTTCTTTGGATCTTTGGAGGAGCTCATGAGCATATCATTAATGCCACAGGGAAGACAGCAGTTGGTTCCCTCTAGGAAGTTATCTTCTATGGATTAAACAGTGATATTTACTTTCCTCCCTTAGACACTGAAGTTTCTATTTCCTTCATTAACTACTTTATCAAGCTTATTATGTTTATCACAATGCATTAGCTTAAGGAGTATCATTACACTCTATATTATGTGCAAAATGTAGAGTAAGCGCTCCTGGACCCACAGCCAGCCAGAGAATGAGCACAGGCATAAAACCAAATGTTTAGTAAATCCACTCAACATACACTACTAAGAATCTGTCCTTCTCAAAGTACTATATAATATTATGTTACTCAGAGTACTGATACAAGATGATGTGACTTGTACCACCCAGGAGCATATATAGGCCAGTCTGAGGCCCCTGGCACAAAGAGACCCATATGTCTACCTGATCTGGTCTCAGTGGGAGAAGATGCACTTAATTCTTAAGAGACTTGAGGCCCCAGGAAGGAGGAGGTGAAAAACTGTGGGGATGACTGAGGCATGGCAATGAGTGGAATATAAATAAACAAAACAATAATAAGAAAAACAAACAAACAAAAAGGAGAAATGATGGAAATGACTGCCATTTTTTACAAAATGAAGATATGCAAGTGGCTGATAGAAGCATGGTGGTTTTCACTCCAGTATAAGAATATTATGAAATACATCTGAAAGAAAAATGTACAACTACAAGAACAAATGAGTAAATTCAAGTTACCTTTTCCATACTAAATATTAACCTGATCTTACTTAAATGGAAAGGTACAAAAATATAATGAAATAAAGTTTTAATAGCAACTCTAACTTGCCCAACTTACTTTATAAGCGGGCCTCTTTCAGGTGAGGAAGCGACTGTTGTCATAGAAACGAACACAATGCCACTCTTTCATGCTTACATAACAGCTTCCATCTGATGAACTCAAAAAGACTTACAAACATTAATTCCTTAATAGTCCTTTTTTATTAAAAGTGCATCATAATTTACCTAATAGAATGCAACAACAATTGCAGGTGAAACAAAAGGAAATTTCATTGCTAACAGATTCACATGCTAACAGTATACATGATCTCTAACACTTAAGAAATGTAATAGTTGTCTGGTGTAACAGTCTCATTTTTTCTTAGAAAAGCACAAAGCACCTCCCATTGTTTTATTGTCAAAAAATACAGCTTCTCCTCCACGCACCCCTTCGTTTTTTATTTCCTGTGTTTTGTTAATCATCTCAAGATACATTTTAAAACACCAATATATACAGTTAACTGCCTAGCTCAAACTAGTAAGGCAATCAATGATACAATTCTCAGTATTCTTTTGTAGAATATCCATGATCTTTCTTTAACGGAGGGATGTAACTCAAATAGGAAAGGTTCGTGACTTTCTAGGTTTACTGGAAAGTGAAACAATTGAAAATTATGAGATTCGGAAATTATTTGTTCAACTTGACTTTTGTTTTAAAAATATTATGTTAGACACACAAGTTCAGTGAGCACAGTGGTTCATAAAGCACAATGTTTTGGTTTTGACAGATGAATCAATAAAAATAACATATGAGGTTATAATTTCTTCAATATTTTTCAAAGTTGAGTTCCTTAAAAATATTGCCCTCCAATGATGTAAACAAAACATTTTGGAATTTGTTTGTTTTTCAAGTTGTGCATTTTATTATTTTTTTCTCAGCTAATACTACATTTTCCACATTCTGTTACTAACAAAATCATCCCTGAATTACGGGAATAGAGCCACAGATTTCTGAAGGGAAAACTGGAATGATTAGTCTTTTAAAACTGACATACAAGTATAAGAGACATTATGAAAATACTATAACCTGACTTTTGGTAAGAAGAAATATCAAAGTAACTGTTTGCTATGAGTCAAACCTACTCTTATCTATCCCATTATCACATAGAATTTATATTTCTATTTTCATCCATTTCCTCATTGTCTGTTTTCCTGGTACTCCTGTCATAAGTCCCCTTCCCAAATCTTCCCTCTCACTGTTCTGCCCACAACACACACACACATTTAATGTGATTCTCATGATGTCAGTCTCCTGATTTCTGAGAACCACAGAACACAAGGGCTGTTTGCTATCCAGTCTCTAAACACCAGATAGTAAGAAGCGAACCAAAGCCCTAGCTACAGCCGGGTGGTGGTGGTGCACGCCTTTAATCCCAGCACTTGGGAGGCAGAGGCAGGGGGGTTTCTGAGTTCGAGGCCAGTCTGGTCTACAGAGCGAGTTGCAGGATAGCCAACGCTACACAGAGAAACCCTGTCTCGAAAAAAACCAAAAAAAAAAAAAAAAAAAAAAAAACCAAAGCTCTAGCTACTAGCTACTTTTATTTTTCTGGCTGTGTGGTCATTTGCATCGATGCTTTCTAGGAAAAGTGAATTTTGAGCAACCTTTTGGAGCTTCTCAGTAGCCAGTCTGCTTTATAACGTTAGGTCATGGAACTAGATATTCTCAAAGATGAATTTGCTAATGATTTATTTTACTGAAAGCAACTTTAAAACACCTTCCAATGATTATTCTTTTACCAGCTGTTTACTAAGTGCTGCTGTTTGAACTCGTGGTGCCTGATGGTATTTGCATCTCATTTGTATTCCTCCAGTTAGTCTACTACTGTTCAACTGTTGAAATGGTCATCAAAATGTAATAAGTTGATCGAAAAGTCTCAGATATTACTTTAGAATAAGCTTATTCCTTTTATGAAAGATGCATCTGTATTTGACTTTGTAAGATAATAAATTCAGGGAAAACCCAACTGGGACCTCTAACATACTCTCCTACAATATATGAATTTTATACTAAATAAGACTATAATATTCTCCTCTACAATTCAAAGACACATCCCCATAGGAAATGGAGATACTAAAATATTAATAGCTTACCCAGGTTTTCTAAGCCTACTAAAGCACCTTAAGCTTTACCACACTCTGAACACTATAAATCATTATGGTCATGTAATCGAAACTCTCTAGATGTACTTCAGGTGGTTTCCAACCTAATATTTCTGATATTTTAAAGACAGAAAAGTTTTCTACTTTTTAACCTGAAAGAAGGTAATATCAAAATCAATTTATAAGGTTAATAAATATAGTCATAATTATTGTTATAAAGCTGGTAATATATTAAAGAATCATGACAATGAAATGTTTAGGTATGATAAATAAAATGATGGCTAGTGATTTCTTTTTAAATTGCTATTTCCCTACTCAACCCATTCTGACATGTGGCCATACTAAAGCCCTAATGCTAGCCCATATAACTGTGTTCTCTGTGTGTCTTAGTTTCTTTTCTTGTGGGTCTAATAAAAGAGCCTGACAAAAGACACTTAGTAATGAAGGGTTTATTTTGGCTCACAGTTTGATGTTATAGTCTGTCACTGTGGAGAATGTAGCTGGCCACATTGTAACCATGGGGAAAACAAGAGAGAACAATGAATGCCTGTGGCTTACATCATTTTCAGTTTATACAGCCCAGGGTCTAAGCCCAGTGAAAGGTGGCATTCACAATTAAACAAACCAAAATAATCACTGGCAAGCATGCTGCTCAGTGTCTCCTCTCTCAGATGATTCTAGATCTCATCAACAGGACAATTGAAATAAGCATCACACATCAAGTGACGGTTATTTTAATTCTCAATTTGACATAAAGTAGCATCACCCAAGAAGGGATTTTTGAATGAAGTCTAGAATAGAATAGCCTTCGGAGATGTCTATGAATGAATATCTTGACTACACTACATGAGGTAGGACAATTGACTTAGTGTGGGTGGTAAAATTTCCTACAAAGAGGATCATGAACTCTTTGAGTAGAGAAAGTGTACCAAGTGTTAGCACTCATATTCAATGCTATCTCCTCTTGGCTAAAGATGTATTATAACTAGATGCTCCAAGTTCCTGCTGCCGTCCCATAAATATGTACTGTAAGCCAAATAAACGTTTATGCTTGATTTTTGTTTGTTTGTTTTTTGCTTTTTGTTTTTTTTTTTTTTTTTTTTTTTTTGGTTTCTGACAAAACAACTGGTCGTCAACAGACAAATTTTTATCCTATTATTTTTTCGCTAATCACTGAACAGAACTGGTCAATTCCTGAGCACATGTTCTTCTTTGTACATAGGCTTTGTATATAGAATGATCACAACATCCACCAAACACACTGTAGTATTAAAACTGGGCCGTACAATCTGGTGTCAGTATCCATTTTTCTACCATGAAACAATAGTAATTCACCAAATATAATTGCTACTTCTACTGCTTACACTAATTCTCTTAATCCGAACTAGCACCACCATTCCTTATGTCTATTATCACAGTAGCTTTTAGATAGACTTGATCTTTCTACATTTGTCCTACATACATTGTCTCAAAATAAACCAGTACAATTATATCAAACAGAAGCAATACCATGTTTCAAAGCCCACTTGTCAATTTATACAACAGTTTTAATTTTATTAAGATTAAAACCAAAGTGCTTATAATTAGCAAAATGTATTTGGAAGATTTGACTCTTGTGACTACCTAGTTTGTTTCTTACATCTTTCTAACTCTTAAGGCCTACCCTCCTATGCCTTATATTAAGTGTAAAAAATGTTTTTCCCTTCAGTGGCGTCTTAACTCACTATTGTACTTTCACAAGATAAGTTTTCTGTAAAATTTCATTATATCTGGTTCACCTATTCATGTTCTCACTTTGACAATGTGAACCCATTTTTCTACTATATACAGTGCGGGGTGGGCTGTGAGAGGCAGTGGGATAACCAGTTGAGTCTCCTTCAAACCCAGAGACCCTAAAGGGACAGTAGGAGTTTCGTTGTACTCCTGGACCTTCAGGTTCCTCTCGCTTAGCTACAGCCCTCTATAGCCCCTCCCAAACAGAGGTTTGTGTCACATAGCACAAGTAGAGGGCCTGACTACTGGCTGCAGAGCCTCAAGAGATTTCCATATTCATGAGATACCTAAAGGCCAGAGGGCAAAGCCAAGTAAGCATTCCTTCCAAGACCCTCTTCCTACTTGAAAAAGGTTTTTAACCTCAGGCCCTCCCTGAGAACATGGGGTACAGCTTCATCCACTTTCCACCATGACAATAAATGTTTTAAGATCATGGACTGCCTCTCGTCTTTGGGGCCTGACGTGGGGGACCGTGGAGAAGGTCTTCAACTACCAAGCCACCTTCTAATTTCCTGCCAAGAACCTCTCTGCATTCCAGCCACAAGCCCACCAACTCAAGCAAGCTAGCTGAGCCAGCCATGAGCCAGCCAAAAGAGTCACTGTGACTAAGAGTCTCTACCCAGTGGGGCGCCACCAGAGCTTCTCCCTCTTGTTCCTTTTGGCTGCTGGTTGGTCCAGCCCATATGACCCCCCCCTTGGTCCTTCTGTAGTCTTCCAGCATTGCCTGGGAGTCCAAGGGCTTGAGACCAGCTGATTCCTGTCTGCCTTCTTGCCAGGGGGTCTTTAACCCAGGATCTCTGGCCACTGTGGGATCTTAGACTGAGATCGCCCCACACCCAGAGAGAAGCTTGGTGGGGTCCCCTACCCTGGCTTCTGCCTGGAGCCTCATGGAGTGAACTCAGTTGAATTTCACCTGCTTCTGTCCCCTGAGCCGAGGCCCTAGCCACCTGGGGCGGCAGATGCACAGAGATTACAGCCCCACAATACAGGATGGCAGATGTGAGTCTTCCCTAGTCTAATACTTACTCCACTTTACTGTTAATCACAGAGCCATGCCTCTCTAGCCACCCCCCCCAAGTGTGTGTGTGTGTGTGTGTGTGTGTGTGTGTGTGTGTGTCTGAGTGTGTCTGTGTGTTTCTGACTGTATGTGTCTGTACTGGAATATGCATGTTTCAATAGGCATAAACAGTGATGAAAACCACTTTTACTAAGTTAAAGGTTAGGCAAATGTGATCCTAAGATGTGTTGGATATGTAGGCATAAGAGGAGACACTTGTGAAGAACTTTCAAACAGTTCTAGAGTATATCTTTGTATTACCTCTGGAATATGTTAATCCATGGTATGTCTAAAATCTTGCTTCAGTAAAGCTGTATAAAAAGAATACTAAGAATAACTTATCATAAACTGATCGTATACAGATTAAAGAACATTTTAGAAAGAAACCTGGAAGTGAACTTTACACAAAATATGAAGTTTTGAAATGTGTCTTTCTTTGTATCATAAACTAACTTGAAGAAAACCAAGTATGAAAAAAATGAAATCAGGTCCTGAAAAGGCCAGGCTGTGTGGTGGCTGCTGTTTAATGTAAAGCTTGGGCTATCTTAGGCGATATGACATTTCACTGCGTCTTCCTTCTACAAACCTTCACCTTTATAAAATGAGCTAGTTCTACAACCCATCTACTCAACAAGGCTTCTACACAGCAGCACCTTGTTAGCGTCACAGCTTCAGATATTTGATAAAGGACTTGCAATCTAGCCTCACTCCCAACAGTTATATTATCTAAATCCCCATTGCTTAGAAAGTGCTTCTTTACCTATGGATTGAGATCTCCTCTGGGATATACTAATTTCTTTATGGAACACGTGAGGAACAGATGGTAAATATAATCTTGTTAAGTGTCCAGTACTTTAAGAACTACTGTTTCCCTTACTCTCTGTTTCAATTCCTTTTCAACATGTCTAGGCATGTCTTAAATATTAGTGGTCCCATAGAGAAACATGCAAATAAATAGAATAAATCCAGAATGTTAAGTTCATTGGCAATGAGGTTTCAGTTTTGTTTATTATTTTCTTCCTAGCACAAGGGCTTAGATGTTTAAAGTACTTATTAAATGAATTGATTAAATGATCTTGATGACAGGGTCATTTCAGCGGTAGTTTTCCCAATCCTTTAGTTATTCACCAAACATCATTTCCTTCATTTTTTAAAACTATTCATTTCAATTAATACATCACATATATTATTGTACATTTTATTTTTGTTTTTGATATTTAATATGATTACATGATTTCTATATTCTCTTTTATCCCATCTATAACTTCTCATAGATCTTTCCTTGCTCTTTTTCAAACTCATGGCCTCTTTTTTATTAATTGCTGTTACATGTATATTGTATACATTATAACATATAACACACACACATATACACACATTTTATATATATATATATATATATATATATATATATATATATATGTAACTTATGTAACTTGCTCAGTTCTTAACTTTAGTTAGAGAGTTACAGTCTCTCCAATTAACTAGGTGATGAATATTACATATACAATTATCATCACAATCATTTTCTGTAATTACAAACATCCTTAGCTTCTATAATCCACTATTTTACATCCATCAAACTGCTATAACCGTGGAGCTACATCCAACTGTTTGGTCTTGGACAACTGGACAAGGGACTGTGGTGCGTATTTTACATACTAAAGCATACGTGGACTTCCAGGTTCTCCCAGCTTCCCTCAGTCCCTACTTGGCATACCCTGCCCCAACTCTGAACTTCCCAGCCCATGTCCTGAGCTGCTCTTCTCCTAGAAGCTCCTCCCTATATAATCCAGACATTTTGATCTCTCTCTCTTCTTCTCTTTTCTCTACAAGCAGGCCCCTATCTCTCTTTTTCTTCTTTCCCATCCCCCATGGATACTTCCCTGGCCTAGGTCCTTGGGACCACTGAACTCACCTGCCTGAGTGCAGCTTTCCCAAGAAGCTTTCCAGTAAACCTGCCTTTAATATAATCTAATCCAGTTTAAACTGGATTATTTCACTGGCAGCACAGAAATAACCTATCAGATGTTGCCAAAAATAACCTGTTACCAACAAGTTTTAGAACCATCTTTATGTTTGTTTTCTAATGCAAGAAATTATCACATTTATTTTCTTTGTGAATATCTGGCATATTCTATAACTCTGTATTCTTATTAACTCCTATAATTTTTGCAAAAAAGTTACTGTATAGGTGCAGGCTTTGCAACAACATATTTCAGAAAATGAAATTTCAGAAATTTTCACACAAAAGCAAAGACCTTAAAACTTTAAACCAGAGTGGTCCAACCTAAAAAGTCCCAAGAGACATAGCAACCATATTTAATGTGGTATCCTGGAAGCAATACCACCCCAAAAGGCATGAATCAAAATCCAAAGAAATATTAATGAAGCACAGACTAAAGTTGACAGGAGTGTATCAACATGGCTTCATTAACTGTAACAGATATTGTATCATCTCGGTCATGGTGGAAACTATGTGGGCACAAAACAGGAATTTTCTACTCTCCTCACAATTTTTCAGAATGTCTAAAATAATAAAATAATATTTAAAAGAGACTATAAGGTACAGGAATTCATTTTAGTGGTAGAGTGTTTGCCAGGTCTGACATTCAGTTCCCATTACCACGAAAGGATTAACTAATTGACATGCAAAGTCTGCCATGTTAGAACTTAGCACAAAAACACTATGTTGTTCAAACTTCTGAGAAATAGGAAACACATTATATAGGAAACTTCTCAATTTCTCAATTACCCTTCCCTCACCAGCCTCTGGGAAACAAAATCACAACAGGCCCTTTTACCCTAGCTTGGAAGGTCACACTTAGTCTGGCTCACTGACTTCCTTTGGCTGCCTGACCTCTCCCTGACCTGACCTTCTTAGAGTCACCCAAACATCAAAAGGCCTTAATCTTCTCACAGAGTCTTTCCTCTCAGTTTCACACAGAGAAATTTCCTAGAAAATCAGGACATTTTTTTTCCCTTTATCCTTAGCAACTCAGCTTGTAAAGGGAATTGGAAATACTGTTTTACATAATACAATATATACTTCTAAATCACAAGAGAATAATAAATACACAAATGCTTGGGGTGGGGGGATGAAAGCTATGTAAACAGTAGGGTAGGATGCAAAATAGTCTCAGAACTTTCCTGGAAGTCATGGAAGCATGCTTCGAAGAATGCAAAGCCAAAAAATAACTATTCTCAATAACAACCCCCTTCTTGAACTAAAAATACTTCTCACACCCTCGAACTAGGCAGAACATAAAAACAAAGGAGAGGTGCATAGTTGTCTTAAAGTAATCATATTGGTTCCCATTTCTCACCCTCAGTTGCTATGATCTGCTTTTTGTCTACTTCTTGAATTTGGGCACTACCTTGTTTATGTTCCCTCTCTGTCCCCTTACAGGTTCCCTTTAGCTTGCTTGTTTTCTGGCTCATATCTGATCGCATTTGGCTTCACTGTGCTGTGCTATCTTTAATGCTTCAGTGAGTCATGATCAAAGACTTGATACCCAAGCTTTATTCCCAAGCCTCATTGGCAATCTCAGACCTTGACAGCATGCATGCTGCCCTCTTCCCTCCACCAAGAAATTTAGAGAATCACTATAATGGATTAATGTAAAAAATAATTGGCAAATACCTACCTAATAGATTGCTTTATAAATTGTAATTGCAGCTTTTATGGCAGTGACCTTGACTAGATTCTTGAGTCTAAAGCTTACAAGTTTACATAGGCGCTAGATATCCCCATAAGAATCTTATTAGAACCTCAAAAATTTTATCTTCAAACACAAGGGCTTTACTTTAGGAAGGCTTTACTGAAAAGCAGAACAAACCAATTAGGACTGGCTAAACACAGTATTTATCAGAATTCCTAAATAAGAGTGGACAAATTACCTAAACAAGAATGAAAGAGGAAAGACTGTTCTCACCTCCCTCTCCCTTTCTCCTTTGTCTTCCTCTCCTTCCTGGTTAGTGTTTATTTTCCTCATACTTCTTTATCCTACTTCCTAGTAATTTTGTTACTCTGCAAAGTCAACTCAGTAAAGTATCCATTGGATCTCTCTCTGACACTGTTAAGAGTTTCGACTCTGAGCTGGGCAGTGGTGGCGCATGCCTTTTTTTTTTTTTTTTTTTTTTTGTTTTGTTTTGTTTTTTTTTTTTGTTTTTGTTTTTCGAGACAGGGTTTCTCTGTATATCTCTGGCTGTCCTGGAACTCACTCTGTAGACCAGGCTAGCCTCGAACTCAGAAATCCACCTGTCTCTGCCTCCCAAGTGCTGGGATTACAGGCGTGCACCACCACTGCCCGGCTGGCGCACGCCTTTAAACTCAGCATTTGGGGAGGCAGAGGCAAGTGGATTTCTGAGTTCGAGGCAAGCCTGGTCTACTGGGTGAGTTTCAGGATGGCCAGGGATACACAGAGAAACCCTGTCTTGAAAAAACCTAAATAAAAAAAAGAGTTCCGACTCTGTAACTACCGGGTTTCATCTTAAAAACTGATACTGACTCTGGTATAGTTTAAAGAGTCAAGTGGATAGAATCCATTCAGAAAATCGATTCAAGATCTAACTCCGTAAACTTTTCTTAAAGCATTATTTTTCTTTTAAAAGAAAAGGTCTGGATATTAGTACACTATATTGAAGATACCACCCTACCACTACCTCTCTTCAACTTTCTTTCATGTATGCTATCTAGTTCCATTGACCCTCACATTATTAACTTTTATTATCAATAACCCCATCAGTGTTGGGTATATATACACATTAATATGTAGCTCACCCTGTGACATGAACAACCTCCCAGTTGCTATGTTCTCAATGAAAATGTGTCTGTTTCTGGCAGCAGCCTTCAATTACTAGTAGCTCCTCCAATAAGGGGAGGCTTTGGGGGATTTTAATATCCATAATGGGATTTTTACTGGGTTGTACTTGTACAGGTTACTACAGCTACTTTGTGTTGATGGATGAGACACCCATATTATTGTCTAGAAGTCAGTACTCCCATCCAACAGCTCTTAAGTTCTTCCTATGCCTTCTTCTGCAAAGGTTCCTGAACCTAAGAGGATGGTTCATTGATATCAACTTGCTTCTCAAGAAATCCTCACTGGTACTCTAGTGGCACGATGGTTATTGGGGTAACCATCTGTTTTATGAATGCATAGTAGGCCTGCTCCATAGGAGAGATTTTTATGCATAGTGTTGTATATGGGATCAAAAGCGCTTTGACTGGAGAAGGTCATAGAATCCAGGAATAAACCTACAGTTGTTTTGCTAAATAGTCATTCTATTCTGAATATGTATATATGCATATATTTGTGATATTCTCAACTTTGGTCATAGAAGCTTCTTTTTGCAGTAGTAATGATTAGTGTGGAGACTCATAACTGTTCAAAGTGCTGAATATAAATAACTGAGCAATCAACTGTGGGCAGGTCACCTTGAATTCTATAAATTCTTCTGATTTATGAATGGACTTGATAGGCATAATTTGTAGGAAAAATGTGAGCTATATATCCCATAAATGTCTTACATAATACCTCTATTTTTAGTAAGTAAACCTTCATTGTCTTGGATTGAAACATCTTAAGTATTAGGAAAAGAAAGAAAACAAATAGCAGATTAGTTACAACAGTGATATATATAGTCATGGTCCAGACTTAGCAAAACAATAGCTATCAGGAAAAACTGATATTTTAGTTTAAATAGATATAACTGTTATTATAGCTATTATTGTTATAATATTATTGTTATAATAGCTGTTATTGGTCAGGAAAAACAAAGAATAAAATAGTATTAAGTAGGCAGTAAGGGAGACTTTATCTGCATGATTTTCTGGAATGTATTCTTTCCATCTTTGTTTATAATAAAGATAGCTGAGTCACCAAAAGCTATCAAGCAAAATGTAAAGAACACCCCAATTTAAAAAAAAATACTGTGAGAACTTACTTTACAGTCTATTTGTCACTACTGCCAAGGAAAAGCAGTCTGAATTCTGGCAGAGGGCCATGTTATAAGAAACACTTTTACACCGAGATATTAGAACCATCACTTAATCAGTTTTTCTTCTCTAAAATAACTAGAATAATATGTGATTAAAATACCACCATGGCAATCTTCACATCATGATGTTCTCAAGAGCCACAAAGTAGACAGTTTCACAGTCAAAGAGTATATGGTTTTGTATTTAAAGCAATGCATTTCAATGAAAAGAAATTTAACAATTTATATCTGCATTTTTTGAATTCATTATTCTATTGATAAAAACAACAACATCATCAACAACAACAACAAATACTCAAGGTCACTCTGAAATAAACCTGAAACCAGTATGGTAAAGGAAATACACATGGATTACGATTGGAAAACTAACTTAAAACAATCAAAAGACAGAAATAAATGAAGCAGGGGGCTTTACAATTAAAGGTAATAAAAATGTGTAATTTTGTCTACTTAATGCTATTTTATTTTTTGCTTCTAATTTTAAAGACATAGGTTCGATGTGGTCAGGAAAAACAAAGAATAAAATAGTATTAAGTAGACAGTAAGGGAGACTTTATCTGCATGATTTGCTGAAATGTATTCTTTCCATCTTTGTTTATAATAAAGATAACCTACTATTAGCATGACTTCTAAAAGCCTAATACTGATGGCCATGAAATGCCACAATTCTAAAAATAACTTTCCCCTCACTCTCTTCCTTATGCTTTCTTTTTTAATGTTTAGCATTTTTATTTTAATGACTGACACATAACATTTTAATAAACTGGTGGTATGAGATTTTCTGATTCCTGTGTATGTCACCAGTCATCAATTCTTCACAATTATATCCATCATTGTTAAGTTTTAGTCCCTATAAAATAATTTTGGGTTTTTTTGTTTGTTTTGTATTTTCTGATTCTACTTTAAAAAGAGAAATAGTCATGTTATGTAGCTTTCTCTGTTTTGTCACTCAATGTGACCTCAAGCTTGGAGCAAACCTTTGACCTCAGTCTCCCAAGTGCTGGAACTTTAGGAGGAAGCCTCTATGTCTGAAATCATATCTTTATAGTGAATATATTAAACTTCTCTATTTGGTGACACAGAAGCAATTCTGTCAGTTATATTTACTCTGCTGTCTCAAGGAAGACAGGAATACTCTTCCTGCCAGACTGCAATACAGTACTCACTCACCAACCTCTCCCTTGCCTGCATGATATTGTGAAGTCTGTTAGCCATGAATCCAAGTTGCTTACATGAAATCCATCTTTTAGATTCTACCTAGGATGGCATTCATTCAGTACTTGTCTTTCTGTGTCTGGTCTATTTCACTTAACATAATGACTTCAGTGAATGTGGCTGCAAATGGCAGTATTTTATGGTTTATTATGATAATATTTCATTGTGAACATATATGGTATTTTCATCCTCTACTCATGTCTATTTATGGACATTGAGGTTGATTCTGTAACATGAGTATTTATTGTAACTAGTGTTAAAATAAACAGGGGAGAACAGGTGTTTCTCAGCATGCTAATTTAATTTCCTTTGGTTACATGACTATCAGTGAGAGGACTGGAGAGTATAGTAAATATAGGCCTAGAGTTTTTTTCTTTGGTTTGTTTTTCAGGCAACTCAATAGAGTTTTCCATATGGTTTGAGTAATTTACACTCCTGACAACAGTGACACATGCTCTCACCTTTTTTCCACATCCTCTTCAATAAATATTTGTCTCTCTTAAACATTATCAATAAATATTTTTTATCTCTTCAATAATAGCGATTTTAGCCAGGGCAATAAGGATGTTATCAGGATTGAGGTGTATGTTTCCTGATCTAAAGCTATTCATTTGTTTTTCATTTGTATGCTCTCTCTCTCTCTCTCTCTCTCTCTCTCTCTCTCTCTCTCTCTCTCAATGAGTGAGGTCTTTTATTTATTTATTTTTTAATTATCTTTAATCTTTTTATATAGTCCAGGCATCACCCCTTCCCTTTCTGCCCTCTGACAGTTCCTCATCCCATTCCTTGTCCCACTCCTGACTCCAAGAAAATATCCCCGCCCCCTTAACCCCCTTAACCCATTATATCCCACACCATCCTGCCAGGCCTCCTCACCCCTTGAGACCTTGAGTCTTCAGTCTCTCAAGGGTTAGGTGCATCTTCTCTCACTCTGTATTTTCTTGTCTAGGAAATGTTTAAGCATATCTTTAGAACACTATGAATCAAAATATTTATTTTTTTCCATTTGTGGAAAGCTGTTTTAGTTACTTATAGTAACTTATAGTTAACTTATAGTAACTTAAGTAACTTATAGTTTAGTGATCCTTCATTAAGAATATATTTTGTAAACAGTCTCTTTGTTCTACTGGGATTTTTGCTGTGTATAAGGTGTTCAGTTAAATGAAATCTCATATGACAATTATTTTGTTTCTGTTACTCATGCATTTGCAGTTATCTCACACTATCATTGCCACAACAAATACCTTGAAGAATTTCATCTACATTTTCTCATGGTTCTTTCATAGTTTAAAGTATCACTCTTAAATCTTTAATCTCATTAATGTTAATCTGTTAAGAGTAAGAGATATAGTTCTCCTTTCATATTTCTTCATGCGAACATCCAGTTTTCCAAGCAACAAATATTGAAAAGTTGTTGCTTATTGTGTATGTTTCTTTGTAATATATACATATTACTTGTATATATGTAAGTACTTAATACATGTTTATTGTAGCTGACAACCATTGTACTGATATAAACTACCACTGGTCATTGAAAATACTTTAATATTCATACTTAGAATCCTATCATTGACAATTAACTCTCTTTGGCTTGGTTTCCCCTTGCTCCCATATCACCAAATACTCCAGCTTACATTTTTTTACATTACATTTTAAATATAAACCAAATAAAAGATTTTGCTAAGAAAAAAAACACTACTTAAATAAAAGGAATTTCAGCAAATATTATTCAGAATTTCCTTTAGCATATCCACTAGGCTACAAAGCAATCAGTCACAATTTTTTTTTTCTTTTTCCCAAAGAACTAAGTACTTACATAGAGAAGTCATCATCAAAATAAAAAGTCCCGCAGCATTACTTTGTGTCTACAGACTTCCAACTCCTTTCTTCTGGTGATTTCATAAACATTTCAACAAGTGATTTTGTACTATAGCCAGTGTATTCTTCTGTGTTTCAACTATCCCTCCCTCCTAGAGGCAGGGGTTGGGGGAGAGGATAGGGATTTTTGGAGGGAAACTGGGAAGTGGAATAACATTTGAACTGTAAATAAACAAAATAACCAAAAAAAATATATGTTTAACAAAAAATAATATCCAAAAACTCTATGAGACCATGATATACAGCGATGAATGAGATTAAACACCATCATTAAGTGTTGTACTACTCTGAAGTTGTCAACTTTCCTTTGCGAATTCAGTGTAGCCCAAGTTGTCTAATATCAAAGACCTAGTGGGGCTAAACTTAAACCATAGGCTATGGAATATGAAAAAAGATAAACAGCAAAGTGAGAGAAAAGTGATAGGAGAAGAAAGAAGAGGAGGGGAAAAAAAGAGAAGAAAGGCAGTCAGGAAGAAAGGAAGCAGAAAAGAAGGAAGGGAGAAAAGGAGGAATGAGAGAAAGACAGAGGAAGGAAGGCAGGGAAGCAAGCAAAAAAGAAGGAAGCGAGCAAGGAAGGGAAGGAAGCAAGGAAGGAACAGAAGGAAGGAAGGGAGGAAGGAAGGAAGGAAGGAAAGAAAGAAGGAAGGAAGTGAAGTAAGGGATGGAAGGATACAGTAAAGGAAAGAGGAAGGGAGGGAGGGGAGGAAGGAAGATAGATCAGGCAAGTAGAAAAGAATGAAAGATTGTTCTAGGTAAATGCACATACTTAACACAGGAAAAGAAATCCAAGAACTTGGGGGAAAGATCACTGTGACTGTGCTAGTGAGACTGACAGCATCCAGATTAGACTAAAGTGAGCACAAGGCTGAGATTTGAAATCTGGGCTGTGTTACTAGATAAGTATGGAAAAAATTAGTCCAAGGTTTAGCTTTCTCTTGTATCAAGTGAAGGGTTAAAACTAGATATCTGTAGTTTCACTTGTTGTGCAACTGTAAGTAAATCGCATTGCAACCTAGGGTTAAATTTCATAGCCAATTTATTGTTCACAGAAAGGGTAACATTAGCATTCACCATCCTGTTTTTACTTTATGGAGAATAGTTTTAATTGTACAGGAAGGCCAGTAATGCCAGTCCAAATAAATTTTTATGGTTAATACCCCTGAAAATACAATATATGTACACACAACTCAGGTTCTTGCACACACACTTTTAACCTGTTTGAAAGAGGCATGGAATGTTTCCCATAGAAACCTTTAGCGCAGCTTGTAGATGTACCTCTCTGAAATTGCGTTTCTACAGGGAAGGAGTCTTTGATCCAGGAAAGCATTGGTCAGGGTTTCAATTATTTCTATATCATTATAAACAATGTATCAAAGCCAAATTTCTAAACTTTTTCAAATATATATAATATATATATCCCAAACATAGAGATAACATTTTTTTTCACCTTCCTGTATTTTCTTGACATAGCTACGGCTCATCTGAATCCCTCGAAAGCATCAATTATTACGTCTGTTTTAATTGTACACATATTGGCTCAACCAGAGGCTTATTTATTTTGCTAGTCCTCTATGTGTCACACTGAACTGGCACTATATGAAATGAAGCGGCCTTGTAAGGACCATTGCTTAACCAGATCCCCTCAATTTCTACAGTGGAAGAGAGGACCCAAGAAACACAGGTCCAATGCCGCTGTTCTTTATCCATGATCTCAATTTTTTTTTAATCAAACCTACTAATCAATAACTGCTTTTGAGCGTGCGCCCCAAAGAGCATTCATTTATATTTTATATATAAGCACCGCTAAACCTAAATATTTTATATCATCTGTCTTATATCAGACATACAGAAAAAAATACAGCTATATTAATAGTTTAATTTTGCTATATGAACACAAAATATCTTTTGAACTTGCAAAATATTGAATGTATATATGTATTTATATTGTATGTGTATGTAAATTATATGTATATGTATATGATGAATATGTATATGATGTATATGTATATTTATATGTATATGTATACCTACATGTGTACATATGAAAGAGTTAGACAGGGCTGTGGGGAAAGAGAAACAAAGGAATTAACACTTCTCACTCTAACTTTCTAGTAATTTATTTTGTGGTTAAAAACATGTGAGTGCTACCCTCAATTTTTTAAGTGAACAGCAAAGTATTACTTTTATGTTTATGTGCCTTCGTAGATCTCAGAGATGGATTCATGTTATATGATGAATGCCTTACATCTCCTGAACAATTCCCTGTTACCTATTCCCATTTTAGTTTACTTAGCAAACAACACTTTAGTTTCAAGTGGTATGAAATAATTTGTCTAAATTTACGTATCTAGCATACATGAAGTCTATTGTCTGTCCTAGCTGGTGTGCATGGAGTCCTGGATGCTTTCTTTCTAGGACAGGCTGATTCCATTCAGCTTACCTCCTCATGTTTCATCAGGTAGACAACATCAAAACTTTTGATTTTGAATCAATTATTTTCTCATTTGTGTCTTCACCTAAATTTTTATCTAAAATTTGCATCCTTGGACAATTAAGTTATTCTATTTCCTGTTATAAAAATTGTTCAGTGGAAATATTTCTCAAATACTCACATTTCAGTACTTTTGAATAAATACTCAAATTGGGGTTGAGGAATGAAACAGTAATTCTATATTCAGAAAGGAAGAACAACAATATCAACAATCCAGACCCCCCAGAGCTCCCAAGGACTAAACCACCAACCAAAGAGTACATATGGAGGGACCTATGGCTCTAGCTGCATATGTAGCAGAAGATGGTCTTATCTGGCATCAATGGGAGAGGTCCTTGGTCCTGTGAAGGCTTGATGCCCCAGGGTAGGGGAAAGCTAAAGCATTGAGGTAGGAGTGGGTGGGTGGGTAGGGAAGCAACCACATAGAAGCAGGGGGGTAGGGGATAAAGAGTTTGCAGAGGAGAAACCAAGAAGGGGGATAACATTTGAAATGTAAATTAACTGAATAAGGAATAAAATAAAATTTTAAATGAATCTCTGTCCTGTCTTCAGTAGATGCAATGTCATTTTACATTCCCAACAAAAATGTAAAGGGATACTATTAATTTACTTCATTTATTCACCAACTTCTGTTATTTTTACAAGGTCATAATTTCATTCTGATTTTGATTTAAATTACCCATATTATTAGGAATATTATACATTTTCTGCACCTTTTAAACATTTGTACATTTTTTTTTAATCCAAGAATTTCATATTTTTCAATTGGGATCATTTTCTTCAATAATCTAAGCCTACAAGAAGAGCATATTGTGGAGGAAGAATCCATTTGCTGTGACTCTAACAGAATACTTAACATTACTACAGGGATAGGGTGGTAAGACTTAGAACTAAGCACACACTGAACATTCCGATTTCTAGACTAGAATCCCTTAATGGGACCTCTGAAATATACCTGATGCCTTATGTAGGTAAATGATTGGACTTTAGTTAGAGTCAGAACTACCTATAGTTGGTTAGAGTTATTTAAGAAGATAGCAGAGTAGGTAAAGTAAAAAGTAAAGAAAAATACAGTTTGATTGTGAGCATTTGTATTTTTGTTCATTGGTCTTTACATCTCTGGCATCCTTTTATTCTTCTGCTTCTGAAACTCTGTGGCAACATGTTTTAAAGTCAGAAAGCATAAAGACCTCATGTTACATTCTATACTGAGCCTATCTTAGCTATTTGGTTTCTTGATATTTTGTTTGAATATGGGGACATTTTTATTTCTAAAAATAATATTGCATTGAGATTTTGTTAGGAATTAGATTTACTTCATAGACTATATCATTTCTGTAGATCTACTATTACATATATTGACATCTCAAGAACATAAATTCTTCTAAACAATGGACCAATTTCCACACATTTATCCGTTTTCAAAATATTCTACAAAGTTTTGCAGTTTTCTTTCCTTGGTGAATATTACTAAAATATTTCATTAGTTTTAATGATATTTTAAATAGCATTATTTACTTTTCTTTTAAAATATAAAAATATATATTTCATGTATATATGTATGTCTGTGTGAGGATATATGTTCATGTTCTTGCAGAGGTTAGTAGGTGATCTGAAGCTGGAGTTATAGGGATTCTGACCTCTCACTTGGCTTTCGTCAACTGAAGTCTAGTCCTCTATAAAAGCAAAACATAATCTTAACTGCCGAGCCATTTCTTCTGTCCTTATAGTATTAACTTCCTTATTAGTTTATTCTTTGTTGCTACATAGACAAGCAACTGATTAATGTAAATTGATTCTGTATCATCACACTTTGCTGAATTCACCTTCTAGTTTCAGCCAGGTTTTACATGCAACCTTTAGGGCTTTCTGCATGAGGATGATTATTTGCCAACGCAAATGATTTTCTTTATTTTCAACTTAACTGTTTTCTCCTGTATGCTATGACTTTGGCCATAATTTTTGAATATAGCATTGAATAAGTACTAGGGTGTACGTTTTAATTATTTTCCTGATCACTGACAAAATAACACTACTTTACATAAGCTTGTCATGTAAAACATATATTGGTTTGAGGTAACTTCCTTCCACTCTATTCAGTGTTCTTATTATCAGAAAAGAAGAATTTAATTTTGACAGTATATACATGAAAATTATTATGCAAATTTACCCTTCCTTCTATTAATGAATTGCCATCACATTATTAATTATATATGTTAAACCATCCTAGCATTGCAAGTCCATCTGAGTATTATGTACAGTTTTAATGTGCTATTTCATATGGTTTTCTAGTATTCATGTATTACTTAATAATGGTAATGCATGCTTAGAAATATACTTCATCATTGTATGAACAAAATATTGTTATACCAACCTAGATAATATGGCTTATGTAAACTATACAGGCTCTAAGGTATAAACTGATGTATATATATATATATATATATCTCATTGGTGTTGAACACCCTTGCATTTATATTAATAAGGAGTACTGGTACACAGGTTTCTTGTAGTGTCTTCTTTTAGCTGTGTGGCAAGTTTATATACTGTGTGATAGTTTGAATAAGAATGACCCCATAGGCTCGTGTTTGAATACTTAGTCTCCAGTTTTGGTGGAATTGTTTGAGAAGTATTAGGAAACATGTCTTTGTTGTGGGACCTCTGTTACTAATGATGAGCTTGAGGTTTCAAAAGCCCAAGCTTGGCAATGCTTTTTTCTTGACTTCCTGCTCATAAACACGAATGTAAACTCTCAGCTACTGCCCCAGGACCATGCCTGCCTTTTTACAGCTATGTGATATACTGAGATAGTCATGTACTGTAACCCTCTGCTACCGTGATCCCCACATTAAACATGTTTTATAGTAATGTCTTCGTCATGGTGTTTTGACATGGCAAGAAAAAATAACTAAAGAGTACATCAAAAACTGTATTTTGGGTAGACCACCAAAATCTGTTGTGCTAGATGCACTTGCCACTTCTCTCTACCAGAATTAGAGATAAGTAAATTAAACTGGCTTCTGAACCAATACATGGATCACTATGTCCGATAAGCACCACCTATTGCTTTTGCTCTGAGGCTCTGAATGTGCATTGATGCTACTCCCTTCTCGATCCTTTCCCAGAGAGATGTCAGGAACTAAGACACTCATTACGATAATGTGACACTATAACAGGAGCAAGGACTGAGATTACAAGGTTCCAGGAATTCTTCCCAATGAACTTGATGTGTAGAGCTTGTGCCTACATGGGGTACAGTAGAAGCCTCTTGCTCAGGTTGAATTCCTAGAAAGAAACAGGCCAACAATGATTGAGTTATGTTCATTTGATGGTTTCCTGCTTCCTCTACCGTATGCTTACTGATCTCTGTGGATTTTTCATAGGCCTAACAGGATAGATTTTAAGGTACTAGCTTCGTTTTACCATTTGATCTTCTTTCATATCTGGTTCTACAGGGTGCTATAACTTTAGAAACAAAAGGTATATATGCTGAAATGGAAACACATAGTGACTGATCTCTTACATAATAACACCATTTTCCAGTCTCTTTCTTCAGCTATATAAATTTTTTGTCAGGTTTCATATGCTATTTTTTTTTTAATTTCTTGTAGTTAGTGTTTTTTGAAAACTAATTAAAACATCCATGCTTTGACAAATGGTTTCTAAACTCATGAAAACATTTGACTGCATTTTGTAGATTTTTAAAAAATAATTTAAAAGGTATTTCGA
Organism: Mastomys natalensis; assembly: GCA_021653895.1. NCBI lineage: Eukaryota > Metazoa > Chordata > Mammalia > Rodentia > Muridae > Mastomys > Mastomys natalensis. Next base: position 135,160 of record JAJTUV010000425.1, on the reverse strand, counting down.
ACTGTTTTGCCTGTCCAGATATCGAACTATCATAGATGACTAATGTACTATCTTAAAAAGAGAGCTTTACAATTTTTAAAAATTTCAAAAATCATTTTCAGAAGGCTGTTACCATGAAATTAACTGTGGTCTAGTAAATGCTCCTTTCTTATTCATCACTAATTTAGAAATAATATAGGCTCATGTATATTAAATAAAGCTGCACTTCCATTTAACTACAAAACAAACTTATGCAAGGATGGGCAATCCATCTGTCCACATAATGTGTTCTTTGTCTTCTGTTGATAAGAAACTCAAAGAAGACTTTTGAATATTGACTATGGCTAGTGATACTTTTAGATGCTTATATTAAATATCATTCCAACCTACAGACACCTGAATAAAATATGAAATACTAGATATTTATTTTAATATACCACATACAAGTAGAATAATTAATATTGCCCATTCAAGTTAATATAGTTTTATATACAATGACAGCAGAAATAGATTCACATTTCAAGTTATTTCTGAGAAGAGAATATGAATATGTTACGTGATTTTTTTGTGTGTGAGTTTATAGTAGCCTTGTTTGAGCCTTACTTTTTCCTGAAGTGATGGCTGAGAATAAATGGAATATATTTTTTCTAATTATTGTTGATTTCTTTTTGACTTGGTATCTTTATGCTGCTTCTTAATTCATTCCCACTGCAAGTACATGTAAAATAAAGTTAAATATCCTAAAAACCTTTCACCACTTATTTTTAACTGAATTAATATCATTACTGAAGACACCACTTATGAATTGTTTCTCTTGTAGGACTCCACCTCTTCTTTCAAAAAGTTTAACAAAACAAAAGGAAACATAATAATCTAACAAAGACAATATGGAATGCCAGTCTTGATTCATAATATAGTGTAAGAAAAGTTTACAAAAAATTAAAGCAAACTCACACTTAATACTATCTGGAAGTAATACTTTGAACATTATTTGTTCCTTCTCACTTTGTAGAGAATAATGAATAATCCAAAATTTATCCCTTGATTTGATCATGTGATCAGATGGTCTTCTGTTGTACTAGCCTTTCAAAGACATAAATTTGCTGTATAGTTCTCTTAAAGTATGACATTATACATATATATATATATAATAAATTATAAAATATAAAATTTATATTAATACATATAAAATATAATTAATAAAAATTAATATGTAGGAAAAGCCATTATTAAACAGTGGTATTGTTGAAGATATATACATCACCAAACAGTACTGAATGTGTTCATGTGTTTGTGATGTCACATACAGGAAGTAGCTCTGGTGCATCACCACAATCCTATTTTGACACTTATGGCTTATAGCCCAGTTTAAACCACATGTCTTACAAGCTCTTGGCCTCCATTCTGTTTGTGCATGTGATAACAATGGTTCTTATCTCACTGTACCTATTCAAACTGATTTTCTAATGACATGTACCATATATTTAACATACTTGGTTCACATTTTGTCTTGCTGAAATAAACTGTACACCGCACCAAGTCTTTTTAGTAACTGCAGAACTTCAGTTGTTATAAAAACAAAAATAACACAATATAATAAATAATATATCCGAAAATTCACAAGGAAAAAGTTTGACAACAAAAATATAATGAAGAAATTTAGAAAAATGAGTGTTCAAGATGTATGATGTCCTGTCCTTTATTGAACCTCAGCCTCAAACAATATGTTTTTTTAAAAAATGATGCTTATTAACAAAAATGTGAAATCCTTCAAGGAAGAAGTATATCAGGGACTATAAGCCAGATACTCACATTGCTGCTTATATGACCAGGGTTTTTGCTCTACGCATACACTTTTAGTCTGCATAGAAATAATAGACAGACAGACAGACAGACAGACAGACAGACAGACAATGACTGGTGTGAAATATAAAATTTCAACACTGACGTCAAACAATAAACTTGGAATTTCCCCGTGCTTACAGAATCCACCTTTACAAAATGGTAAGAGCGCTTGCAGCTGGTCACCAAAGAAGTTTTAGAGTATTCCTGACTTGTATGACACATTAAAATGGATGAGTCATTAAGTACTCCAAGCCTACTTCTAATAAAAAAAATAAACTTTTTCATCTTCATATAGTTTGGCATCAAAGGTGTCTTTTGAAAACCTAAGTTTCATGGTAGAAAATCACTGCCTTTCTGGCAAGAATTCAGTGGCTCACCGTATTGGAATACACAATCTCAAATTAACCAAGCTGCTGTAGATAAAATGGATTTCAATTAGCTGTATACTGCAGTAAGAATTCCTATCTAGGCTGACTGAAGCAGAAATCAATGCTGCAAAAGATTACAAGAGCAATGAACTTCAGTAACACTATTCTCTACTGCATATGACAAAGAAAACAATGAAATGATGAAAAGAATGGTTCAGATAAATAAGATGGACAAAATAATGATATTTGCACTATCTTATCATATAAAATGGAAGACGGATGATGTAATGGCAGATTTTCAAAAGCTGAAAGCTCAAGTGGCAACAATGAATGCTTCTAAATTAAATATCCTGGGAAGCTGGAAGTACTAGCTTCTCTTTAATCTGCTAAACAAAGCAACTTGAAGAGCAAGCTGTTCTTTCTGTAGCACATTAGAGTAAAGATGTGATCAAATAAATATTTAGAGGAATATAAAACAGCCCTAGCTATTGTATAGAAATGTGCCAAAGGTGAGTGGGCATATAAAAGTAGTGAAAAGTTTCAGTTTTCACATGAACTCTTTCCTCTCTATGGTAGTGCCTTGGTACAGCCAATAATTATATCCAGGGGTCAAGAAAACATCATCACTGCACAAAAGCATCTAGAGTTAACACAGCTTGCTCTTGAATCAAACAGGTGATCTGAGGTTTTATTATGGGCACAAAAGAAAAAAATCTACAGTGAAATACATTATATAATAGCATTAATTTAAAACTCAAACTATGCTGCAATATAGTTTTTAGTGAGAATATGACCTGAAATGATTTAAAATGCTCCTGATGATCTTAGGAAACAGAAGATGCGAAGACATATATTTTTGTTTCCTCCAATTTGTATTTATTTTTCTAAGGAATAAAATTGACAAATTAAATTATTAGTTTTGAACACATCAAAATCAGTATAATATACACAAAATTATCAATTTATATCAAGGGAAAAAACCTCTTTATTGGACATCTAAAATATTAAATCTTATCCTATCTATCCTGAACCCTTGAAATGTGAATGATCATGATTGTATCTCAATCTAAGTGTTTGTCTCCTTAAGAAAAGTACAAGAGAGATATACAAAGAAGAGAATACATTCAAATAAAATATGCCAGGGAGGATCAGCTTTCAGGAGGCCCTAAACCCAGGTCTTACATCATTCAGGCAAATGAATGAAGGGCCAATGCCTGGCTGTTTTCTCTCACAGTGCTTACCAAAGCTGAGCTGGACTCAGCCTCTGTGACCTAAACTGTGGGCTGCTTTTCTCACACCAATGCCTCATACTCAGGATTTAGGGTTTAGAACAAAGCACTCCTCCCTGTTGAGTGATCCACAGGTTAATGTTGATGGCTTTCATTAGTCACTCCATGCTTTGCATTGATCAGAGATGGTGAGCCTTCTTTCTGCCTCTTAATCTTTGCAAAGTACTGGTAGAGTTCCTTTAGTAGTTTTTCACAGAGCTCAGCTCATCAGTCTCCTTATCTCACTTGATCACCATACTCTTGTTTTTTAGGAAAAGTTTTGGACTTCCCTGCAGATGCCTAGATTGATCTGTCAAGATTTTTAAACTGTGAATAACGACAGCGTGAATCTTATAGGTCATTTGATAATCATGGAAGGACTGAGGACACCAGATCTCCTTATAGTAAGAACTTCATGGGAGAACTGTATCAATGAAATTTGAAATATTCCTCCTGGACCCATCTGATGGCTTCACAAGGATAATGATGCAGGTATCTCATATGTAACAGATGATACTGTTAAGACTCCATAGTTTTTCATATTGGTGCCTTTCTCTGCTATTAACTGTTTTTGTCAAATATACCCCTAAATCTTTCATGGCATAGTTCTTTGGGAATTGGACAACACTGTTTTTCCTTTTGAGTTGTGGCAGCTACTGAGTATGTAAATGGATGATTGATAAAGGATATTAAAAAATTATCATTGCTCAATTTCTTCAATATGGATATTAGAAAATAAATGAGTGAATGAATGAAATAAACATTGCAACCTACTTGGAAATATCTGTATCATTGAGTGCCATAAACAGTTATATGGATCTTAGTTGTTTGAAGTCAATGTCTGACAAATAAAATGGAAAAAAATAGGTTCATAATTTTTGAAACTTGTTTTTGGGACAGAATCACATGTAGCCCAAGTCCAGTTCCCAACATGTCAAAGATGACCTTAAACGCTTGATTCTCTTGTTACTAAGTCACTAGTGCTAGGTCTGAAGAGTTTTGCTACCAAGCTCAGTTTGAATGTTGCTAGAAATTGAACCCAGTTATGAAGGCATGCTAGGCAAGCAGTGTGCCAGCTGAGTTACATCCCTACCCCAATGGCTGTTAAGGGTTTGACACCTGCCTGGAACATGAGTGATCTAAACACATTGAGGAAATGGGGACGTTTAGTTGACAAAACTACTTAAACAGAAATAAAATAGAAGGAATGGTTGAGAAGGGAATCCAATCAATAAGAGTGGGAGAGGAAATGAGTATAATGAGGGGTGAATATGATAAAAATATACAGATATAAAATATCATTATGAAAGTCATAGTGTATTACTAATACATGCTAATAAGGCATTACAACAAAATCTTCCTTAAAGTAGATTAAGAATGAATGAATACAGGGGGATGATAAATTTATCAACAGAAAGCTTCACTATCACTAGGCATTTCTTCCAAAATAACCTTCCAAAATCAGTGAATATTATCCCTATAAAAATGACCAAAGCTGTGCACAAACTGACAGCTTACTTGGAAAACTCTTATGGAAGCCAGTGGCCTGAGAATAGCAAAGATACTTCTGAGAAAAATGAGCTTCATGAAATCTAGTGTAATAAATGTCAGAGGCAGTTTATAGATACAATACTGGCAATATAAATGGAAAGTGTACATTACAGAGCAGGTATAGACAAGTCAAAACCAGCTCCCTAGTTACTAGTTAGAAATACTGAATGAAATGAAATAGTTCCCTTTATATTAATCATATAAAAATTCCCAATAGAGTAAACAACAGAGTATTCAAACTAGAAACAGACAAAACAAAAACTAACAAACAAAACTTTTTGTGACATAGGAATGGGAGTTTAGTTTGGAGAATGATTTCCAAAATAGGAGCCAAAAACACTATGAAAAAATATAAAATAAGAATAAACTTAAAATTCAACTACCTCAAAATCACTTAAAGAAAACAGAAAGACAGACTATAAATTGACAGAATGGAATTCATTTCATATAACCAAAAATTAAAGTATAATTTCCATACATCTAGAGAATAAATAAAATTAAGGTACAGAGATAGATAGATAGATAGATAGATAAATAGATAGATAGATAGATAGATAGATAGATAATGATATATACATATAAATAAAAATATATTCATGTATCCTATATTTCTGTATATCACATGTCATAGAACCTTTAAAAGATAAAAGATAGCATACAGAAATTTTTGATCAAATAAATTCTGTGAATGAAAAATTCTCAATAAACAAATAAAAAACTGACAAGAGTAATTAGTAGTTAGGGCAAAGAGTTTCAGATCCCTACTTTTAAACTGATTAACAGATCAACAAAAAACAAGACATAATAAATTGATTATGTATAGTGAGTAGAATATTAACTGATAACACACATTTCTTAAAAACTTTTGAGAATGTTTTCTAAAGCTACCATGTGATACTTATGACAAAACTAATCTATTTGAGGAAAATGCTTACATATGTACAAATACTTGTTAAAAAATTTAAAAATTTCTACTGTTTTGATACAAGGAAAAATATCTACAAGTAATAAAATTGAGATCAGTACCCAGAATAAACTGTAGTGTGGTGATATATTAAACTATCTAATATTTTTTTTTTAATTTTTATTTTCAGCAAATCAAAAAAATTTAAAAAGCATTCAAACAGAATAAAATGAAAAGAAACAAACAAGCAAAATACCAAGGGTCAGATATACAAGAATTCTATAGAGCTTTCAAACAAGCAATACTTTTTGAGTTATGTTTAAAAAAATTCAGAACCACAATAAGCTCCTTCACAAAGCAAATAATATTGAAATAGTGAAATCAAGTGTAAACCCAACAAAAATATATAAGTTATAGTCCTGTATCCCTCATGAATATACATACAAAAATTCTCAATGAAGTAGTTGCAAACTGAATACAAGAGATATAAAAAAATAATATTCCATGAACAACTGAACAACTGTTTTTTTTTTTAGAAGACCATACCCCATATACAGGCTGCATGTTTTGGGATAGCCCCCACTCCAGATGTTTGAGACCTACATGAAAACCAAGCTGCACATTTACAACATATGTGCAGGGAGGCCTAGGTCCAGCCCATGGAGCTAGATCTGTGTAGACTAGGTATGCTCCACGGTTGGTGATTCAGTCTCTGAGAGCTCCAAGGGTTCAGGTTCGTTTACTCTGTTGATCTTCCTGTGCAGTTCCTATCTCCTTAGGGCCCACAATCCTTCCACCTATTCTTCTTTAAGAGTCCTCAAGCTCCATCCACTGTTTGGCTCTGGATGTCTGTATCTGTCTGAGTCAGCTGCTGGTTAGAGCCTCTCAGAGGACAGCTTGCCCCTGTCTGTTCTCAGGCTGGAGGTTTAGATCCTGGGAGCTCTGGTTGAATCTTTTGATACTCGTTCTAAAAAGGACAAAAGCACCCTCACTTTGGTCTTCCTCCTTCTTCTTGAGTTTCATGAGGTTTATGCGTTGCATCTTAGGTATTGTGTGTTTTGGGGCTAATATCCGCTTATCAGTGAGTGCATACCATGTGTGTTCTTTTGTGATTGGGTCATCTCACTCAGGATGATATTTTCTAGCTCCTTCCATTTGTCTAAGAATTTCATGAGCTCATTATTTTTAATGGCTGAGTAGTACTCCATTGTGTAAATGTACCACATTTTCTGTATCCATTCTTCTGTTGAAGGACATCTGGGTTCTTTCCAGCTTCTGGCTATTATGAATAAGGCCACTATAAACATAGTGGAGCATGTGGCCCTGTTGCACGTTGAAATATCTTCTGGGTATATACCCAGGAGGGGTATAGCTGGGTCCCCAGGTAACACCATGTTCAATTTTCTGAGGTATCGCCAGACTGCTTTCCATAGTGGTTGTACCAGCTTGCAATCCCACCAACAATGGAGGAGTGTTCCTCTTTCTCCACATCCTCGCCAACATCTGCTGTCACCTGTGTTTTGGATCTTAGCCAATCTGACTGGTGTGAGGTGGAATCTCAGTGTTGTTTTCATTTGCATTTCCCTGATGACTAGGGATGCTGAGCACTTCTTTAGATGTTTCTCAATCATTCGAGTTTCCTCAGTTGAGAGTTCTTTGTTCAACTCTCTACCCCATCTTTTAATAGGGTTATTTGATGGTCTGGAATCTAGTTTCTTCAGTTCTTTGTATACCTTGGATATTAGCCCTCTATCAGATGTAAGGTTGGTGAAGATCTTTTCCCAGTCTGTTGGTTCCCGCTTTGTCCTGTTGACTGTATCCTTTGCTTTACAGAAGCTTTGCAGTTTTATGAGATCCCATTTGTCAATTCTTGATCTTAGAGCATACGCCATTGGTGTTCTGTTCAGGAACTTTTCCCCTGTGCCCATATGATCAAGGCTTTTCCCTATTTTCTCTTCTATTAGTTTCAGTGTAGCTGGTTTTATGTGGAGGTCCTTGATCCACTTGGAATTGAGCTTTGTACAAGGAGATAGGTATGGATCAATTTGCATTCTTCTACAAGTTGATCTCCAGTTGGACCAGCACCATTTGTTGAAAATGCTGTCTTTTTTCCACTGGATAGTTTGAGCTCCTTTGTCGAAGATCAAGTGACCATAGGTATGGGGGTTCATTTCTGGGTCTTCTATTCTATTCCATTGATCCTCCTGACTGTCTCTGTTCCAATACCATGCCGTTTTTATCACTATTGCTTTGTAGTACAGCTTGAAATCGGGGATGGAGATTCCCCCAGAAGTTCTTTTATTGTTGAGTGTAGTTTTCGCTATCCTGGGTTTTTTGTTATTCCAAATGAATTTTAAGATTGCTCTTTCTATCTCTGTAAAGAATTGAGTGGGAATTTTGATAGGGATTGCATTAAATCTGTAGATTGCTTTCGGCAAGATAGCCATTTTTACTATATTAATCCTTCCAATCCATGAGCATGGGAGATCTTTCCATCTTCTGAGATCTCCTTCGATTTCTTTCTTCAGGGTGTTGAAGTTCTTGTCATACAGGTCTTTCACTTGTTTGGTTAGATTCACACCAAGATATTTTATACTATTTGTGACTATTGTGAATGGTGTCGTTTCCATAATTTCTTTCTCAGCCAGTTTATCCTTTGTGTAGAGGAATGCTACTGATTTGTTTGAGTTAATTTCATACCCAGCCACTTTGCTAAAGTTGTTTATCAGGTTTAGGAGCTCTCTGGTGGAAGTTTTGGGGTCACTTAAGTATACTAACATGTCATCTGCAAATAGTGAAACTTTGACTTCTTCCTTTCCAATTTGTATCCCTTTGATCTCCTTCTGTTGCCTAATTGCTCTGGCTAGGACTTCCAGAACTATATTGAACAGGTAGGGGGAGAGTGGGCAGCCTTGTCTAGTCCCTGATTTTAATGGGATTGCTTCAAGTTTCTCTCCATTTAGTTTGATGTTGGCTACTGGCTTGCTGTATATTGCTTTTACTATGTTTAGGTATGGACCTTGAATTCCTGATCTTTCCAAGACTTTTATCATGAAGGGGTGTTGAATTTTGTCAAATGCTTTCTCAGCATCAAGAGATATGATCATGTGGTTTTTTTCTTTGAGTTTATTTATGTAGTGGATTACGTTGATGGATTTCCGTATATTGAACCAACCCTGCATTCCTGGGATAAAGCCTACTTGATCATGGTGGATAAGTGTTTTGATGTGTTCTTGGATTCGGTTCGAGAGAATTTTATTCAGTATTTTTGCATCGATATTCATAAGGGAGATTGGTCTGAAGTTCTCTTTTCTTGTTGGATCTTTGTGTGGTTTAGGTATAAGCGTAATTGTGGCTTCATAGAATGAATTAGGTAGTGTTCCTTCCGTTTCTATTTTGTGGAATAGTTTGAAGAGAATTGGTATTAGATTTCCTTGAAGGTTTGATAGAATTCTGCACTAAAACCATCTGGACCTGGACTTTTTTTGGTGGGGAGACTTTTAATGACTGCTTCTATTTCTTTCGCAGTTATGGGACTGTTAAGATGGTTTATCTGATCCTGATTTAACATTGGTAACTGATACTTGTCTAGAAAATTGTTCGTTTCATCCAGATTTTCCAATTTTGTTGAGTATAGGCTTTTGTAGTAGGATCTGATGATTTGTTGAATTTCCTCGGTTTCTGTTGTTATGCCACCCTTTTCAGTTTGGATTTTATTGATTTGGATACTGTCTCTCTGCCCTCTGATTAGTCTGGCTAAGGGTTTATCTATTTTGTTGATTTTCTCAAAGAACCAGCTCCTGGTTTTATTGATTCTTTGTATAGTTCTCTTTGTTTCTATTTGGTTGATTTCAGCCCTGAGTTTAATTATTTCCTGCCGTCTACTCCTCTTGGGTGTTTTTGCTTCTTTTTGTTCTAGAGCTTTCAGGTGTGTTGTCAAGCTGCTAGTGTGTTCTCTCTCCAGTTTCTTTTTGTATGCACTTAGAGCTATGAGCTTTCCTCTTAGCACTGCCTTCTGTGTGTCCCATAGGTTTTGGTATGATGTGTCTTCATTTTCATTAAATTCTAAAAAGTCTTTAATTTCTTTCTTTATTTCTTCCCTGACCCCATTATCAACGAGTAGAGTATTGTTCAGTTTCCATGTGAGTGTGGGCTTTCCATTGTCTTTGTTGTTATTGAAGACTAGCTTTAGACCATGGTGATCTGATAGGATGCATGGGATTATTTCGATTTTTTTATATCTGTTGAGGCCTGTCTTGTGACCAATAATATGGTCTATTTTGGAGAAGGTACCATGTGGTGCAGAGAAAAAGGTATATTCTTTTTTTTGGGGGTGAAATGTTCTATAGATATCTGTTAAGTCCATTTGGTTTAAAACTTCTGTTAGTTTCACTGTACTTCTGTCTAGTTTCCGTTTCCCTGATCTGTCCAGTGCTGAGAGTGGGGTATTGAAGTCTCCCACAATTATTGTGTGAGGTGCAATATGTGCTTTGAGCTTTAGTAAGGCTTCTTTTATGAAAGTGGATGCTCTTGCATTTGGTGCATAGATGTTCAGAATTGAGAGTTCATGTTGGTTGACTTTTCCTTTGACAAATATGAAATGACCTTCCTTATCCTTTTTTATATCTTTAAGTTGAAAGTCAATTTTATTCGATATTAGTATGGCTACTCCAGCTTGTTTCCTAGGACCATTTGCTTGAAAAATTGTTTTCCAGCCTTTTACTCTAAGGTAGTGTCTGTCCTTGTCACTGAGGTGGGTTTCCTGTATGCAGCAAAAAGTTGGATCCTGTTTGCGTATCCAGTCTGTTAGTCTATGTCTTTTTATTGGGGAATTGAGTCCATTGACATTAAGAGATATTAAAGAGAGGAGGCTGTTGCTTCCTGTTATTTTTGCTAAAAGGGAGGCATTGTTTGTGTGGCTATCTTCTTTTGGGTTTGTTACTTTTGTTGCTATTTTTGGGTGGATTACTTTCTTGCTCTTTCTAGGGTATGATTGCTCTCCTTGTAATGGGTCTTTCCTGCTATTATTCTTTGTAGTGCTGGGTTTGTGGAAAGATATTGTGTAAATTTGGCTTTGTCATGGAATATCTTGGTTTCTCCATCTATGGTAATAGAGAGTTTTGCTGAGTATAGTAGCCTGGGCTGGCATTTGTGTTCTCTTAGGGTCTGCATGACATCTGACCAGGATCTTCTGGCTTTCATAGTCTCTGGTGAGAAGTCTGGTGTAATTCTGATAGGTCTGCCTTTATATGTTACTTGGCCTTTTTCTCTTACTGCTTTTAAAATTCTTTCTTTGTTTTGTGCATTTTGTGTTTTGATTATTATGTGACGGGAGGTATTTCTTTTCTGGTCTAGTCTATTTGGTGTTCTGTAGGCTTCTTGAGTGATTATGGGCATCTCGTTCCTTAGGTTAGGGAAGTTTTCTTCTATGATTTTGTTGAAGATATTTACTGGCCCTTTAAGTTGTGAATCTTCACTCTCTTCTATACCTATTATCCTTAGGTTTGGTCTTCTCATTGTGTCCTGGATTTCCTGGATGTTTTGTGTTAAGAGTTTTTTGCATTTTTCGTTTTCCTTGACAGTTGTGTCAATATTTTCTATGGTATCTTCTGCACCTGAGATTCTCTCTTCTATCTCTTGTATTCTGTTGGTAATGCTTGCGTCTGTGACTCCTGATTTCTTTCTTAGGTTTTCTATCTCCAGAGTAGTCTCCCTTTGTGATTTCTTTATTGTTTCTATTTCCATTTTTATGTCCTGGATGGTTTTGTATAAATCCTTCACCTGTTTGGTTGTGTTCTCTTGTGATTCTTTAAGGGCTTTTACCTGTTTACCTGTGTTCTCCTCAGATTCTTTGAGAATGTTATTTATGTCCTTCTTAAAGTCCTCCATCATCATCATTAAAAGTGATTTTAGGTCTGACTCTTGCTTTCCTGGTGATATGGGGAGTTCAGGACTTAATGTGGGAGAACTAGGTTCTGATGATGACATGTGTTCTGGGTTGCTGGCCCTTGTATTCTTGCTCTTGCCTTTTGCCATCTGGTTCTCCTTGGTGCTACCTGTGCTGTCTCTGGCTGGAACCTGTCTTTCCTGTTCTCTTGGTTGTGTCAGAACTGTTTAAGTTGGGTGTCGCTGCTGAGGTTCGAGCTAGGGCCCAGGATCTGCTCAGTGCTTTGGTCTGGACCGGAAGGAATCAGTGCTCTGGGCCAGGAGTGAGTTCCTGGATCCCTGTGGGACCTGGTTACTCCCTGTTTGGGGCAGGTGTTGCTGCCTCCTTGCTTAAGAAGCTGCTCGAGTTAGAGCTCCTGGGAGCCACGCTTCCTCTGGGTTCTGTGATATTGGGTGCAGAGTTGCCGCCCGATCTGCTGAGCGCCCAGGCCCAAACCGGAAGAAACCAGTGCTGGGGCCAGGAGTTTGTACTTGGGTCCCAGTGGGTCCCGGTTACTCCCTATTTGGAGCAAGTGTTGCTGCCTCCTTGCTTAAGGAGCTGCTTGAGTTGGAGTTCCTTGGAGCTAAGCTTCCTCTGGGTTCTGTGAGATTGTTTGCAATATTGCTGCCCGAGATCTGCTGCGCGCTCAGGTCCAAACCGGAAGGAACCAGTGCTGGGGCCAGGAGTGAGTACCTGGGTCCTGGTGGGTCCCAGTTACTCCCGGTTTGGGGCAAGTGTTGCTGCCTCCTTGCGTAGGAAGCTGCTTGGGTTAGAGCTCCTAGGAGCCCTGCTTGCCCTGGGTTCTGTGGGATTTGGTGTAGAGCTCCCGCCTGGGATCTGCTGGGAGCTCAGACCCAGACCTGAAGGAGCCGGTGCTCCGGGCCAGGAGTAAATCCCTGGGTCTCAGTGGGTCCCGGTGGGTCCCAGTTACCCCCTGTTTGGGGTGGGTGTTGCTGTCTCCTTACCAGAGATACTGCCTGGGTCAGAGCTGCTGGGTGCCCCACTTCTGCCGGGTTTTTTGAGGTTCAGTGCAGAGCTGCCTCCAGGGATCTGCTGCCTGGGCCCGGACCGGAAGCGGAAGTCTTAAACTATCTAATATTAAAAGTGGAAAAATGATATGTAATGTTGTAGTCCAGTAATTGGGCATGTGTTCATGATGTTTGTGCTATTTTAATTCAAAACTTATAATTTAAAATTTTATACACAAGAAAGAATCAGCATAGACGCTCTCTTAACTCCCTGGTGGTTTATACAATGTTTTTTACTCACTTAAATTGTCTCAGTCATACAGTGCAGTGAATACTGAACATGTTGACTTATTTGTACACAATTCTATATATTGATTAGAATATATTGGATAAATATGCATGTATCAAATTGAAATTTTTAAGAAAAAATAATATAATAAACATGAATAAAATAATCCCACCAGGGAAAGGTATGTTTTTCAAAATTACCATTGAAATATTCATGAATTTTAACAAATATTTCATAGCCCTGTCACTTTAATTAATTTGCCTATGTATTTAAGGCAGATTTGGACATTGTAAGAAAGTTGCACTAATAGTAACACATCTGAAAGCTCAGTACAGAAACCCTAATCCAGATATGAAAAGTACACCAAATTTATGGAAAGTATGTTATATACAAGCTAGAGAGCCAGGATAGACACTGTCTTACCTCACCACATGGATGAAACAGTGTTCCTCATTCGCTTACATTGACTGGGTCTCACAATGTTGAACACATTGACTTCTTTGTACTCAGTCCTATAAGATGCTCGGTAAGGATTGATTCTGTTGTTTCCTGGGGGTGACACTATCTCATACTGGCCTTGCCTGAGCTGCTTAGCACAGATTCTCCTCTCTTCTCCAAAAATTGCACTACACTAAATCCATCCACATTTATTTCTGAGTTGAGTTCATCCAGAGTAAGGTATGGGGGAACACAACTTAACTGGATATTGTATAATCCCTGAGGTTTTCTTGTACTTGGCCCACATCTCAGTATGTATAATCATTACTAATTCTTCCTCAATTAATTTAGGTGTGTCTTTTGTTTTTGACCTTTATTCCAATTATTCTTATGTTATCTGTGACTTTCTTTATGATGAATATTAGATGATAAACTTATGAAAATGTTAAAGCAGAATACTTTGGAAAACAATTGAATATTGCATAGAAATACAACGAAAGTCAATAAAATTTTATTACACTGTAAAACTAGATATGCATATAAAAGTAATAAAAATAGGAGTGAAGTAAGATAGATCTTGGGAAGCTGTAGCCACAAGATACATCTTCAGTGTCTTTAGTTTCTAATCACTATAAAAACACTGATACCAAATCATAAATTTATAATAAAAAATTCAAAATGATTGAAAATCAAAAAATGTCTTTTTAAATAAAATACTAGTCCTATCATAGCAAACAATGATAACTAAAGGAGGGTACCAGGCATAAAATAAATACCACATTTTCAACATTTTAAGGTAATCACTTGAATAGGCATACCAAAAAGCATAATATAGCTTTAATATTGATTCCTAATAAAGACTAGATAAAAATGTCCTGAATAGAAAGTCTGTATCTACCATCAAACAGTAAAAGTAGACTGAAAAATATTTACAGAGGAAAAATGAGACAATAATACTTAATATTGAAAGATATGGTTAAAATGGAAAGCACTAAACCAAATATGAATCAAGATAGCAGTCTGATACATCTGTCTCCTGAGAGGCTCTGCCAGATCCTGACCAATACAGATGTGACCTCGCAGCCAACCATCGGACAGGGACCCCAATGTAGGAGTTAGGAGAACGACTGAAGGATCTGAAAGGGCCTTATCTGGCATCAGCAGGAGGGGAGGACCTTGGTCCTCCAAAGGCTCAAGTGTAGAAGAATGCTCCAGTGTAGAAGAATGCTAGGGTGGTGAGGTAGGAGTGGGTAGGTAGGTGGAGAAACACCCTCATAGAAGCAGGGGAGAGGGCATGGAATAAGGGGTTTGCAGAGGGGAAACTGGGAAAGGGGATAACACTTGAAATGTAAATAAATAAAATATCCAATTAAAAAAGATAGCAGTCTCACTGAGAATTGATATTCATTTATTCACAAGGCATGAGTTACAATAGCGTTGCCTGTAAGGGCTAAAGAGCAATGTTGCTGGTGTGAAGAAGGCTTCATTCATTTATCGACATCCTTCAGAAGAAGACTTCATTCTCTGTTGGGACTGCCTTTCTCTTTGATCTGGACGTATTCATGCTTATCCTTCAAGACCCAACCTCTGTATAACCATTCAGCATCATCCATCCTTAGGGCTACTTTAAAACACTAGCTATATGCTCATGAATTAACCCGTACCAACTTTTTTAGAATAAAATACTTATGAATACAAATTATATGGCAGCTTGTCCTTTTCCCTCAAGACCTTGTGGCCTGTTCAGTCTACCCCAGTAGGTAAGTGCAGAACCTGAAGGGGTGTGTCCTAAACAACGCCTATGAGACTCAGAAGCCAATCCTTGACAATGATATAAAACCTACTATCTACCAGTAGTCAGTCGGTGCCTTCCATGTTAGTGCGAAACTGAAGTAGGGTTGAGGAGAAGGGCATGAAAAACAAAGGACAAAACACAACAAAAACAATCAGTGCAAGTCTGCAGAAGCTCAGGTTCTCTTCAAGAATTCTCAGAGCGGAGTCTACTATCAGGGTCTTTAGATCACCCATGTACTGAACAGATCATTCAAGTCACTGCATTTGAAAGTCCTACGGTAACATACACATTAGGTTTTAATAGATAAGAAAGGAGAAAATGATATGAGGAGAAGTTCAGAAAATTCCACTTGTAAAATACACTAATCATAGATACAGGCTTAGGTATATGTCAGGCCTCTAGGACACAGAAGAAACAGAAGGGGATATAATCCCATCTCTTGGGAAAGGAGGGACAAATAAAAACTATGATATAGACATGGAAAATATTTTTTTTCCAGCTAGGACTATCATGAAGCGTGATATTCCAGTTTGCCTCTGCTTTCTTGGAACTAAATATAGCAAACCAAAAATTTCTTAGAAAAATATGTTAGTTACTTATTTCCTTCTAGGCTATGAATTTTTAGGGCATGTTGAAGTAAGAAATATGCTTTGGCAGTCCATGTTCTCCACCGATTTCCTGGAAACTGTGTCATGAATTAGAAAACCACAAAGTACACTGTTTTGCTCATGTGAAGGATATCGTAATTAAAAATTGAATTTTGACTCAGAAGCTTAAAATCAACATTATAAGAAACAACAACAAAAATCAGGGCATACAATTAAAAGTTACACTCATACAATGTTACCACTAAAAGTTACAGTATTAAATTCCAGTCATCAAAGATTGGTGACATATCATTAAAGTATCATCTGTACAATATTTTGCAGGGTATGTAACTTCAGCTGGTACTGCCAGCACAACAATGTTTCTACAGAAATTAAATTGCGCTTCTACGGATGACGATGATCACACACCTAGTAAATCGATAAAATTTCATTTAGAGTTTAGAAAGGCTCTGATAAAATTTTTGTGGTCAAAAGGCATTCTCATTAACATTATCTTTAGATACGACTTTAAGAAAATAAAAGAATCATGATGACTTCACTGTCAACAATTTCTCCATCCTTGCCTTAAGAAAAGACCATCTGAACTGAATAAGACAAAAACTATCACTAAAGGCAAGGGAAGGTTCCTGAGTATTCATTTCAGATAAATCACATTATTAAAATACAAGACTACTTGGACCACATTTTTAAAATATGGAATGGTGTACACTTATTTAATAAATATCGTAATATATTTTATAATAATAGAAAATAAGAATAAAAATATGCTTCTATAAAGATTACTTAGTCATGATGAATGCACACACATACATATACAAATAGATACTATGAAGCAGAGGAGGAAAAGATGAAGGTGAAGAAGACAATGAGGAAACAATGAATGAATGCCTGGAGCCATAAGATTAATTAAACATTATTTTTAACAACCCATATTGATAAAATAAGATGAACAAAAGGTCCAAATAAAAACAGTGGAAACCAATTACTCTAGTAAAGTTGAGTGGTTTTCTAGGAAAGGGCTAGTAACAGTTGAAATTTAAAATAGATATTTTTATTGACATAAAGAACCCAAAAGAATAGAAAATATTTTGGCATAAAAATAAGTGTATTAAATGGAAATATCATATGTTGTTATGAACATTTAAAACTGTAGTCTCATAGATGGCAGGGCAGCTCAATGGATAAAGGCTTCTGCCACCAAGTCTGAGGCTGTGAGTTTGATCTCAGGAACCATATACTATACAAAAAAAACCCTACTCCTGCAGCTTGATTTCTGACCTCTACACACATGTGGAGGGACATGTATATACACACAAACACAGAAAAAAAAATAAAAATAGAAAATAATCAATAAACGTTCCCATTTTACTTAGGGGAAAATCTAGTCTTTATATTTACTTCAATATTATTAATATCAATTTATGTTTTAATATTTTGAACTGTTGTTTTATTATTGATGCAAATCTATGAAGTTAACATCTACATATTGTTTTATATTTGGGAGCAGTTATTAAAATTGTCTTGATTAGTCACTACACTACTTTTGGGAAATTAGAAAAATTAATCTATTTCAAAGACTAGCAGCTTTTACAGAAAACTAAAACGAGACTTCAGTATTTATACTCGGCTTCTTGTTGATATTTTGATATTTTGATATTTAGCATTTTTTACCTAGAACTATGAAAAGTTTACAAACCAACAGTCACCATTGAGAGAAAATGCACACAAATTAATTTATGTTTAGAACAACAATTTAGAAAATAAATTGGACCAAAATATATCAATTATGATAAAATGGCATGTAATAGGATAAAGATGCATATGACAGCCATAGTTAGTTGGGATAAGTAATACTACTCTTCATGATTGACAGTGTCCAATATATGCCACAGAAACAGTACACACTAGAATCGTGCTGCAATTCTGCTGGAGAAATGAGGATTATATTTTTTTAGAGTTAATATATTCCAAGCCTGACCCTATTAGGATTTTGCTTAACAGGGATTATTTTTGTGAGTTTTTCCTCTATCCTCTTTACCATACCAATCCCATTTTTGCTTATTATGCATACAAGCAGTGAATGTAGCCTTCTTGGGGAGCTTCTTGTCTGTAAGTACTACAGAACTCTGAAGAGTGTCTCCAACTTTAGAAAACTATTATTTGATATGCCCCAGAGGCATTTGTGCACTTCATAATGCTATCAGCAATCCACACCTGGAAGAACTGTCTTCCACATACTGCAACTTGATGAACAGGGCTATAGTGGAGATTCTAAGGATATGGTGAGGTCTGTGTCCATAGCTCCACCAGCACCTGTTTGTAACCCATGGGTTCAGGGATGTGTGGACACAAAACGGCTGTTGTACTTTCCAGGGACAAAGTTTGCTGTGTCACATGTCAACGAGAATTTCTAAAATAAAAGTAAAGAAAATGGGACATTTAGATTATAATAGGCAATCATAATTAAATCTCTGGCAACAGGATAGTAAAATATCCTGATGTATATTATGGATCTTAACATTTGAAGGGGATGAGGGCAGAGGGATGGGTGGAAAGTAAGCTCTGGAAAATTAACCAAAACTAAGGAGGTGTGTGAAATATATATGGGCCGCTAGTATTTTATAGCATATATGAAGAATATAAAATATGCAAAAATTTGAAAAGAGATACTTTGAATAAATTGAGAGTGCTTCTCCCAGAATTTGTAAGTTCTTAAATTAAAATTTCAATACCAGGTGCAGAATACCACCCTATTAGTTGCTGGTCAGGGAGCCCCCAGAGTCTCCTCTATTTCAGAACTCATTACACACATTGGATACACAGCCCTGAAATCAAGCTAGACTGGAGATAGAAGCTGCTAGGAGGAAAATATCATCAAAGATATCACTCATCTGTGAACCATGCAAGCTATAATACTAACCTATTAAGCAAAATGTGCTCACTAATGAAGTAGTAGTACAACTGTATGGGAGATAACCAACAGTTTTCTGATTGAATCCAAGGTCTATTCGACAGGAGGAGATACATAACTATTTCATTAACTATAGTCAAAGCCAGGAGTAGGAAGGTCACAGGTTGTAAAGGAGATTGTATTACCCATGTGTATCTGTTTTTTAATGGATATGTAGTTAAATTTCAGCCATAACATTTATGTTTGTACCCATAGATTAGTGTTGCTCTCATCCTGGGACAGGGAAGTTTCTTTTTACAGTGAGTGATGGTTCCTATGGAGATTCATAACTGGTTAAAATGCAGAATAAGTGATTGTTAAGTTCTTAGCCTTTAACATGACATCTACATCACCTCCATCCAAAGTTCAAAGAACAACGCAGAAGGAAAGTAGACAAACTATAAAAGCTGAAGGATGGGATGAACACTAAGAAACACCTCTGCATATGGCACAACCGTTGCAGTCATGCACTCATGCCTGCTTGCAAAAGCCATACACAAACTTGTTAGAAGAGTGGGATCAGTGGCGGCAGTGGTAGGAGGATAACCCGGGTGAAGAAAACTGAAATCTTTTATACATGTATTTGTGTGTGTGTGTGTGTGTGTGTGTGTGTTTGGATTGAAATAGTGTGACATACACATCTGCTTTCTTTCATTTTGTGTCTGTGTGTGTGTTTGTATCTGCAAAATTTGAAAACAAAAACAGAAAGAAAATAATTACAGATAGAAAATGATTACCTTTATGGTGCTTGCGTTGTAAATACTGGCTGCTAACAAGTTCAACCATGTTTTATGAATATACTTCTTAACACATTGTGGTCTGAGCACATACTGTCATGTGGTAAAGAAAGATTTAATAATAATAATAATAATATTAATAATAATAATAGAGACATCAAATAGACATTACATATAATTTTAAAATCATGTAGATTCTTTTAAAATGACACTTATTATAGTCATCTAGACCTAAACTGAGAAATGGGCATACTCACAGAGAGACTTGAAATCTTCATCTAAGAAATGATAAACCTTTCCTAAACTACTGGAATGACTATAAAAACAATATTTAACTACTCTCAAAAGCCACTTTTTATGTTTTCCTCTTAATAGTAGAAACTGATGGCAAGTGGTAGATTGAAACACTCTGACATCCACATTTGCTTTCTTTCATTCTGTTTAGTCACATTCTCATTTTTGACTAAGGGAAGGGGACTTTTCAGATTCAGGTTTGTCCTTCGAAAGAGTTCTTACTCCTCCAATGTATGATTTCAGTTCCATCAATACTGCTAAATTTATACTTAAGTTTATTATTGATAGGAGAAAACTGATATTATAAGAACCTTACCAGAGACCAAAACATAATAAATACAAACACAATATCTGCATGCTGCTGTCTGACTCCACTTTCATCTAGATCCCAGTTCCACACTGATGAACATTCCAAGTCTTTTGTAACTCTATCTGCACACCTCTCCACGCTCTTTTACCAATCACTTAGTTCAGACAAATCTAATCCTCGAACAATAAATATGAATACAGAAAATATGGTTCATTTATACGATGAGATACGATTCAGCTATTAAAAATGAGGGCACCATGAATTTTGCTAGCAAATGAAAGGAATTATAAAATATCATCCTGTGTGATGTAGCTCAGACTCAAAAGGACATGCATGATATATACTCACTGATAAGTATTTATTAGCCAAAGTGCAGAGTACCTAGGACACAAACCACAGACTAAAGAAATACAACAAGCAGAAAGGCCAAAGTGAGGATGCCCTCTAATCCCACTTTGAAGGGGAAAAATGATCACTGTAGACAGAAGGAGAGAGGAACTTGAAGGGAGAGAAGAGGAGGAGGGGAAAAGGGAAACAGGAGAAGCCTAGAGAAAGCCAGGAGAATGAATAGAAATAAGCAGCATCATGTGGTGGGATGCTAGAAAGTACAAGAGAATTGGCAGGTCAGAGACTCTCAGGTGGTAACTTTAGCCAAAATGCCCAACACTGGGGAGAGGGAACTGAAAGAATCCACCTCCAGTAGATAGACAAGGCCTCAAGTGGAGGGACTGGGTTATTAATCCAGAGTAAACATTTCTGAGCCAGAACTGTTGCTGTCTAAAAGAACTTTGGGGAAAAAAATGGAGAAGAGTGAAGGAAGGTGGTTCAGTGGCCGACCCAACTTGAAATCAATCTCATCGGGTCAGAGGGACCAAGTCCTTACACTATTACTGATGCTATGCTGTGCTTACAGATGCGAGTCTGGCATGACTGTCCTCTGAGAGGCCCAACCAGCAGCAGACTGAGACAGATGCAGATACATACACCCAACCACTGGACTGAAGAGGGGAACCCCTATGGCTGAATTAGGGAAAAGATTGAAGAAGCTGACGTGGAGGGTCACTTCATAGGAAGACCAGCAGTCTCAAGTAACCAGGACCAGAGGGAGCTCCCAGAGACTGAGCCACCAACCAGGGTCATATACAGGGCAGTCTGAGGCCACTGCCACAAATATAGCAGAGGTCTGACTCAGTGGAAGGGGATGCGCTTAATACTTGAAAGACTTGAGGCCCCAGGGAAGGGGGAGGTCTGATGAGTGGCTCTCAGAGGCAAGGGGGAGGAAAAATGAGATGAGGAACCATGGGAGAGGAGACTGGGAGAGGAGGGGTAATGACTCGAATGTAAATAAATAAAATAATTTTAAAAATCTTAAATTTATGTACCCAATGACTATACAACCTTTAGCCTAACTCTGTGTCAATTCACATGCAACCATTTTCACTGATATAATCCCAAATAATTATCAGACTCTCAGAATATTATTTATATAATTTCATACTGAAGCCCACATTATAACTCTGAGATCGTCAATAACTATATCTTACTTATATTTCTTGTGCTGCCTCACACAGACAATTAGACCTAGTTGTGAGATAAAGTAAGGCCAACAAATTCCACTTTATTCTTTTGTAAGGGCTGTTATACCATAGCAAACATGACACCCCTCCTAATTTTCATAACCAAAATTCCACTTGATATTTTTCTCAAAAGAGATTGGATGGTTTAGCTTTTCTCACATTTTTTCTTATCCTACTATAATTTTGCCAAGCTTCTAAGGTTCAACTTTACTGTTATCCCATCAAAAGGAAAAAAAAAAGTCCTTGTGCCTCTTCAGTAGTGTCTGCACTTCACAAAGGTATATTTGCCAAATGAAATTGGTGAACCTGCAATGGAAAAGCATGCCACAGAAACCAATAATGTTACTTCTTCTTTAATTGCCAGTCAAAGAAAAAAATCCTGCCACAGTAAACATGCATTTGATGTTAACTTGGCTCCACTTGAATTCCTTGCATAATACATTTCAAGGCTGTATACTATTATAATAGCATGAGAACTTTCCCTCCCTCCTTAGGTCTCCCTCTAGTTTGCACTGGCATGTGTTCAATGAGGAACTATAATCCATTATTAGCATGTTTATAAATCCAAAGATACAGAGGAGGTTGGTCAATGTTAATAAGTGACATTGTCCAATATAAGCAACAGAAATAGCACACACGCGCTGAGACTCTGCCAGAGAAGCAGAGCGTATTCATTTAACTTAATGTATTCAGTGCATGACACTGTTTGGATATTTTGCTAAAATTAGATAAGTTTTTATTTTTTTTTATCCTGTCTCCTTTCCGATATACATCTCATTTATATGCATGGAAGCACAGAAGAAAACAAGTCACGGTGAAAACTGAAATACTCTTTAAGCACTAACTGGGGTACAGCACTTTTGATGCCAGGAATGGAGTATGGCAGCCATAATTAACTGGAAATCTAACCAAGAGACTTCATTATCCTGTGTCCAGTGCCAAGACATACCTGTGGTGGATAGAATTATACCAGATTCTTTTCATTTAATGCCATGAAACACTGACTGTACCAACCTCATCTTAATTCTCATTCCACAATCTCCCAAAACTTTATGGTTCCAAATGCTGTGTAGCTTCTACCACTGTTCTGCCTTTATAGGAAATAGTGTGTCTTGGGATGAAAGTCTTCACTATGTTAATTAACTGAGTCCACAAATATGCAAATACATCATAAATATTGTGTATAATCTGAGCACTTCAGTTAGTTAAAGAAAAGTATAACTTGAAATAAGCTAATGAATTAATATTTTTAGTAAAACTCTAATTTCCAGAGCCTATTCTCAAAGCACTGAATGCATTCCATAAACTAAAGCGTAGGTCAGGCTATCACAGGAAACACAAGTCACCTTAAAGGCCTTTGGAGAAGCCTGTCAGCTTCCTGCTTTTATGTCGATAACATATCAGTATTGATTTCTACAAATCATTCATTTTTTTCATTTTTTATTGGTTATTTTATTTATTTACCTTTCAAATGTTATCTCCCTTCCCAGTTTCCTGTCCACAAGCCCCCATCCCTTCCTTCCTCCTCTCTACCTCTATGAGGGTGCTGCCCACCTACCCACCCACTCCTGCCTCAGCTGCCTAGTGTTCCTCCATCCTGGGTCATCAAGCCTCCAAAGGACCAAGGAGCTCCCCTCCCAGTGATGCTAGATAAGGCAGTCCTCTGCTGCTTATTCAGATAGAGCCATGGGTAACCACTGTGTATTCTTTGTTTGGTGATTTACTCCCTAGGAGCTTTGGTAGGTCTGGTTGGTGGATATTGTTGTTCTTCCTAGGAAGTTGCAAAACCCTTCAGCTCCTACAGTCCTTGCCCTAAGTTCCCCGAGATCTGAGCTGGGATCCCCCAGCTCAGTCCAACATTTGGATGTGTACATCCACATCTGTATTCATCTGGCTCTGGCAGAGCCTCTCAGGGGACAGTGATACCGGGCTCCTGTCAGTAAGAACTTCTTGGCATCTGCAATAGTGTCTGGGTTTGGTGTCACCGGATGGGATGGATCCCTAGGTTGGGCAGTCTCTGCATGGCCTTTCCTTCAGTTTCTGTTCCACTCTTTGTCTGCAATTCCTTTTGACAGAATGATACTGGATTAATATTTTTGAGGTGGGTGGGTAGCCCCATCCCTCTACTGGGGGCCGTGCTCATCCACTGCATATGGTCTGTACAGGTTCTATCCCCCATTTGTTGGGTATTTCAGCTAAAGTCCTCCCTGTTGGGTCCTGGGAAGTCCCAGAGAGGCCAGAGACTCAAAAGGTCTCCCAAACCCAACAAATCATTCATTTTTATGTCTTTATTGCTAATAGCAAGACATAGAATGAAAACAAAGACAAGTTCTCCTACTTTGAAATAATTTACATACCCTTTACATATTTGTTTGAAATTACCCACTTTCTGTCCTATTTAGCGATGAACAACATCCAAACTAGTCTGATTAATAATATTTGCTAAGCAATGAAAGTGGTGTTTTACATTCTCGAATCAGGATGATCTTACACAATCTTAATGATCATTGTATAACTTACATCTGGCAAGATAATTTACACATGACATCTAGCTAACATTGGACTTCAGTAATATAGTTCATTTAATGTATAAAATTTTATTTTGTTCCATCTTCTATAAGTTAACAAGTGGGAAAATAAAACATAAGGAAGCCATTATAACAGAGCACAGTAATGATCCATGTAACACCATCAGAGTGGCCAGAAATTAGAGATGAACAGTTAAAGCACGAAATATTTTCCATGTCAATGCTCTATAAATCCTGTGGCAAATGATCTCCTAAAGTAAACAATTGTAGGTAGCAAAGATCTATATGGCTTACATACTATATAAAAATAGGAATGTGATTTTTTAATTTTTACTTTTACTTTCTCCTTACTCAAGCTTCCACTCTTTTACATTACCTCATTGTTTATTCACACCGCTACAGCAAAAGAGATCCATTTTAGTGATTCACAAGTGCTGGTGTATATCATAATGAAAAATAGATACTACAAATGTTCACAGAATCAAAAGTATCTGAAACAAAGCAATTTCATAATAAGATGGAGGGATTTCCTCCAAATTAGAGTATCTGATGTGGATCTTCTATTCCTGTTTCCTAATTTCATGAGGGGATTTACTTCTTAATAATAAAAATCCACTGCCTTCACTCTGTTCCTATGCTTACATTTTACTGTTCTAGAGAAAGCCAATCCCCAGCCTGGTGAGGTCCAGAAAATGTACCAAACACATGTTGCTCCTTTTCTTTTCTTTTTTTTTTTTTTTTCTTTCTTTCACGAAGTTGCGATCTGCCTGTGAGGAAGATGGAGATGGGTTCAAACTTGTTTTATTTGTTCTTGTGTGGTGAAGACCAGATAATGTCCATGTGTGCCAGAGCTGGGTAGACATACTAATTTATAGATGAAGTTGATTGCATCTGCATGCATAATGCCTGCCTTCCCATTCAACCTCTTCCAGCAATAAAACCATGACTTTGATCTCCATCTGCTTGACACCTGTGACTCTCTCAGAAGTTTTTGAATACTAATAGAAATCTATTTGATTTTGTGAGTGGTGATGAGGTGAAGGTAGAGATCGGCATACATTTTGGACTTTAAGAGTCTACCTACTGATATTCATTCACTGGCTGATTATGAACTGAGGCTCTGCAGTGTGTAAACAGAACCTCATATTTTAGGAAACAACATGTAGCACACAACAAACTGAGGATACACCAGTAGGGAGACCAGAAGGATCAAACATATATGTTATTTTCACAAATGTGAGGCTATAAGGAAAAAGGTTTTTATAGATTTGTCATAACAACAATAAAAACAGCAAGAGGAGAGTCTAATCCTTAGATTTTTCTACCACTTTTAATAAATAAAAAATTGTAGTATTTATAGTTGAACCTGGTGAATAAGTCCCTGTTGATATATAAAGATAAGCAAAATCTGTGTTCAGAGCTTGCTACTATGGGAGGAGTAAGCTTCCGTCATAGAAGCAGGTCATGAAAGGACTCACACTCTAGTAGATGGTCATAAACCATGGTCAGTACTGAGTATACTTGTGAGTTTAAAATAAAAAAGGTCACATGAACTTGGAATACAATGAGGGAGATAGAGAAAGAACTGGAACAAGAAAATGAGGATGGACTTGGTGAAAATACGTTGTGCATCATAAAATTTTCATTAAAAATAAAATTGATTGAATTATTGTTTTAAATTATATGAATTCCATCCTTTTAGCACTGCATAAGGGATTGTGTAAATGTTGAAATTTTACTCTATTAATAAATATGCATTTAGTAATTTATTAAATCAAAAGTCTTACAGATGGAAATTTTCATTTGTAATAGGACTTCACAGTGGGAAAAATACTCTTCTAGACTGACAAGGTCTTGTCAGCTCTAGTAAAGCTTTTTACAATGAATGGAGATCAGTTCCTTTCCCCCATTAAGAAAAAAATTCATCTGTCCTATTTTGATAGAGTTCAATATTGACAGTTCACAATAATAGCAATACTTTTCTTATACGTTCTCTAATGTGCATTGCAAATATTAGCTTAAATTTCTTACTAGTATAATTCAGGGCACATCGTTTCCAGCTGTAGATGTACTCAGTGTCCCAAATATTTTAAAAATTTGAAAATCGAGCTTTTATAAAATCCCTGTTATGTTTTTTTAGCATGTCTTTCTTTTTTAATTTTTTATTGGATATTTTATTTATTTACATTTCAGATGTCATTCTCTTTCCCCATTTCCCCTTCCTAGGAGCCCCCATCCATCCAACCTCCTCCTTTTTGCTTTTACACTATTTGAATTACATGCATGTATTAAGGTCAGTTCTAGGTTGAAGGTCTAGCAGTACAATAGATGCAAATAATCAAGGAACAAGAAAGACAATAAACACAAATAGTCAAAGAACAAGCAAGGCATTAAACCCAATTACTTGAACACTCCCATGGTCACTATTTCTAAGGGCTTATCAGAATGACCAAAGCATCTAAGCCAACTTCCCTGGCCTAGCCAAAAGTCATTTTCATTTCTGAAGCCTACTTCATTGTTCTAGCCTAATATTTAGAGTCCTGCCTGAAATTACTTCTTCTAGCATAAGATTTAGATTCCTACCTGAAATTACTTCTTTGTTCTAGCCTAATGTCCAATTCTTGCCTGAGGCCTACTTTCTTGTCTTTGGCCAATGTCATATTTCTGCCAAGCATCCCATTTCCTTGTTCTTGGCCCATGTCAGATTCTTGCCAAGCAGCCCTAAAGGCTCTCTCCCTCCCCCGTTTTTTGTTTTTTTTTTTTTTTTGTTTTTGTTTTTGTTTTTCGTTTTTTTTTTTTTTTTTTCATTAACAAGGCTGAGCCTGTCTTAGGTCATTCTCACAAGAATGCCTTTCTTATACATCATGGAATATGCATTATCCAAAGCAATGAATTTCTGTCTTAGGTTGGTAAGGCTCTATGCAGAATTACCCGTTGTTGGCTTGCCAACCTGGTAATTTAAAAATTCATAAGATAACTTTTCTTAAATGTAGTTAGAAATTGCTAGGTTCATCACATTATGTTTCATTTTATAACTCTCAGGATAAAGTTGAACAAAATGAAGCATATATGAAGAAGTTGAATGGGAATCAAAGATTGTGTAACTGAAATAAAAACTGTAAAAGAAGGGACTCAAGTGTTAGGAAAGAATAAAGGAATGAATAGAAATGGGAGTTAAAGCTGTAAGGAAAGATTGGGTAAGGTATGGAAGTAATGGAGGATTTTCTAAAACTAAGGGTCTGTGCAGAAGCCTTCTGAAACACCACTAATTCATAAAACTACCTAAAGAATACTTTAAAAGAGTAAAAGGAATGCAGACAGAGTGGTCCACATGAGCAAACAATGCTGTTGCAAAAAGACATGGATTCCCAAATGACAATCTCAGTCCCAAACACAAGTTACCTCTGTATTTATTATTGGCTTGTGTGGCCCCAGGGGCACCCAATAAACAAGTGTTTCTGTTGCTCTTGGTTGCTCACTGTTATATATTAAGACACTATTATGTAAGACTCCAAAATTTTTGATTGCAGAACATAGAGAAATCAATCTTGACCTAAGTAGGAAGCTCTCTCCTCATGTTGGCTAGCTTTCTAAGTGCTAGAAAGTGCCATGTTGAGGGAGAAAAGAAATCGTCTTTTCAAGTGTTTGGCCATACATTCTAAATTAATGGTCTTCTAGGCAAGATGTACCTACTGGTACGATAGAAGCAAGACCCTTTTGGGGTCTCTGTCTTCACCAGACTTGAAGCCTGCTCCACAGGACTGAATTCATATCTGGTACTGTAAACAAGGTCAAAACCTATAGCTAGGGTAGAAGTGAGCTGTAAGGAAACAAAACTATGAATGTTGTTTTGATATATAGTTGTATTGTCAAACCACATTCTGAATATTCATGTTTATATCTGTAGATTTGTGTTGCTTTCAACCTTAGGCAGAGGGTTTTTTTTTTTTTTTTTTTTTTTTTTTTTTTTTTTTTTGTGGAACTTGGTGGATAATTCATAACATTAAGAATATGTGATTATGAGTACTCACCGATTGATGGAACATCTATATGAACACCCCTAACCCCAAAACTAAGATGCAGGAAATATCAAGGAAAAGCAGGTGAAATAATGTAAAAGCCAGAGTATGGGAAGAAGTGTTGTAATAGGCTGTCCTCCAAACATGGCAGGGATGTTAAACGTGTAAACTCACAGCACATGTGGTCAACTGACCAAGACAACCACAAGATCAAGTTAGTTAAAACTTACAAGATGGGGGAGGAAAGAGCTTATAATGTCTCTCCCTGTCTGAGGAGCTACTGAAAGGTAATGGCTGCTAAGGGGGAAAGAGGGTGAGGCCTTCAGTACATAGCCCATGTCCCAATGAATGAATCTACACAAATTTGCATATAAGCAGCATTACTTACACATGGTGGATTAAATGAACAAAGCAATGAAATTGGAAGAGATATGAGAGATATACTGAAGGAGGGTTAGGTATTTGAAGGCAGGGTGTGGGGCAAGGATCTGAATCAGATACATTTTATGAAGTTTTTTAAAAATATGTATTTTGAAAGAAACTACTGAGAAAGAAAATACTCAGTCAATGATAATACTTGAGTATTAAAATAAAGATTCTAAGAAATCTAAGTGAAAATATTTTACTATAAATTTATCATTTCAAAACTACCTTTTAAACCTAAAAATATAATCTCATTCTTTTCTCTTTTTTTTATTTGTTATTTTTTTAATTGGATTTTTTATTTACATTTCAGATGTTATCCCCTTACCCATTTCCCCCCCTCCCGCCCAGGAATCCCCTATCCCATCCCCCCTCCTCCTGCTTCTATGAGGATGTACCTCCACCTACACCCCCATTCCCAATTCCCAACCCTCGAAATTCCCCACACTTGGTGTCCCACCTTCATGGGACCAAGGATCTCCTCTCCCACCTATGTCCGATAAGGCCATCCTCCCTACATATACAAGTGGAGCCAGGGGTCCCTAAGCACTCCCAGGCTGGTGGTTTAGACCCTGGGGGCTCTGGTCGGTTGGTATTATTGCTATCCTCATGGGGTTGCAAACTCTTTCAACTCCTTCAGTCTTCACTCTAACTCCTCTATTGGGAGCCCCATGATCAGTTTAATGGTTAGCTGTGAGCATCTGCCTCTGAATATGTCAGTCTCTTGCAGACCTCTAAGGAGACAGCTATATCAGGCTACTGTCAGCATGCACTTCCTGACATCCATATCAGTGTCGACCTTTGGTGACTGCACATGGGATGGATACCCAGGTGGAATGGACTGCAGACGACCCCTCCTTCAGTTTCTGTCCTGCACTTTGTATCCATATTTGCTCCCTTGAGTATTTTGTTACTCCTTCTAAGAAGGAATGAAGCCCCTCCACTTGTTCTACATTCTTCATGGGTTTTATGTAGTCTGTGAGTTGAGTCTTGGGTATTTCAAGCTTCTGGGCTAAAATCCAATAATCTGTGAGTGAATACCATGTGTGTTCTTTTGTGACTGGGTTACCTCACTCAAGATGATATTTTATAGTTCCATCCATTTACCTAAGAATTTCTCGAATTCATTGTTTTTAATAGCTGAGTAATATTCCATTGTGTAAATGTACCACATTTTTTGTATCCATTCCTCTGTTGTGCTTTCCTTACTCCAAACCTGCCTATACATTCCACACCTTTTACTCTTCTCTCAAAATCATAGCCCCTTATTTCTTTTTGTTAGTACTCTTTCATACTATTGTAGTGTTAGGCAGTATATGAATATATAAATATATATATTCATAAATACAATCTGCTTGGTTCTTATACTGTTACTTTTGTGTATATAAATAACAAGTTGACTACTTGGTATTTAATATCCAATTAGAGGACTTATCCAGTAGGAAACACTATTTCTTTTGTTCCTAGCACTCCATTTTTACCTATAATGCTTTGTCTATGGGTAAGGCTATGTGAGATTTCAGCATTATATAACTGAATGCCTATTGCTCTTGTACTTCTTCAGTTGTCATTTAAGTAGTACCAAAGGATGTTATAAAAATCTTGTAGTGAGGAGAAGAGAATCAAACCAATAATTCTACCCAGATGCAATGCCCATGAACCACAACAAAGGCAAACAAGCCACAATAATGTGAGAATGCAGGAGGTGTTCATTTCTTAGTAGAAACCAATAGCTTTTTAAAGAGATCTGAGGCCTGATTAGCATAAGGAAAATCATGCCTGGCACCGGAAACCTAGCCAAGCACTTAGGGATGATGAGATCATGAATCCTGAGGAGAACTTACTAATGTCACAGTACGAAAACAGCTTATTGCCTAAGTGTATTATAAATATCTAACATTATACCTATAGTTGAGTATATCTCTCACCCCTTATTAAAGAAACTTCTCTTTGCAACAGGAGAGTAATACAAAAAAATACAGACTGTCAAAAATACAAAGTACAAGTGCCAGTGGGGTCTCCAGCCCCAAATGATATACTTATGATACACCTCCTGCTCTTAGGCATAGGGGAAATTGATGGAGATGGGACAGAGACACTGTGAGGGCCAGAAGACCAAGAAAGCTTTAGTGAGTCTGTGGTTCCTAGAAATGGCAGAAAACTTCACCTATCCTACTGAAATAACAAGTTCAATATTTTTGGTGCTTGATAGCAATTATTTTCTCTTTTATTGGATATTTTATTTATTTAGATTTCAAATGTTATCCTCTTTCCTGGCTTCCCCTCTGCAAACCCTCTATCTCATCCCCCTCCCCCTGCTCCTATGAGGATGCTCTCCTACCCACCGACCCAATCCCACCTCACCACCCTGGCATTCCTCTACACTGGAGCATCAAACCCTCACAGGATGAAGGGCCTCTCCTCCCATTAATGTTGGAGAAGGACATCCTCTGTTACATATGCAGCTGGAGCCATGGGTGCCTCCATGTGTTCTCTTTGGTTGGTGGTTTAGTTCCTGGGAGCTCTGGAGTGGGGGAGTCTGGTTGGTTGATATTGTTGTTCTTCCTATGGGGTTGCAAACCTCTTCAGCTCCTTCAGTCCTTTCTCTAACTCCTCTGTTGGGGTCCCAGTTTTCAGTTCAATGATTGGATGCAAGCATCCACATCTAAATTTCTCAGGCTCTGGCACAGCCATTCAGGAGACAGCTCTATAAGGCTCCTGTACTCAAGTACTTCTTAGCATCTGCCATAATGTCTGGGTTTGGTGCCTCTACATATGATGGATCCCCAGGTTGGGCAGTCTCTATTTTCCAAAAGCACTCATGGCATGGTGCATCATAGTTAAGAGTATGAGGTCTTGGTGGAATTTTCTATTTCACATGCCCCTGTGACCTTACATCATCTGGGAAAGTAATGAACATTGTAAAGACCATTCACCAGCACATTCAATATGAAAACTAGAATCTTAGAGCACATACCCAATCCTCATAAAATTAAGTCACTTTACAGACATCTATAGGTTAAAATTAAAGTGAGAACACTAAGAAATGTCATAATGGTTTATGAAATTATAATCTTATAGAGGAATTTGTAGTAGTCTTTATTGTATTATTTTCCTTTCCATTAACAAGTAGACCACAAATACATAATCTGTCCTGTACTGGGGTAAGTTTGGGCAGCCAGCTAACCTCTGTAGTTTATTTCCAAACCCGTGTTTAACAAGGTTTGCTTAAATTTAAGATTTCATCTAAAGCTAGTTCTTAGTGTTAAATTTACTATCATAGACTACGTTTCAAAATTTGGAATATTATGTGTAATTTGTTTCAGACGTTAATTATATGATTCAAATGATGTTTGAATTAACATGAATGGTTTAGATAGAAATTAGTTTTTATTCTTAGTTCATTTGAGGATGAATTCAGAAATAATACTTAGATACTTTTTAATTTTGTTGTATGTTTTTTTGATATTCAGTCAGACATAACTCATGGCTTCAAACTTGCTATATAGCTGAAGCTGTCTTTGAATAACTGAACTTTCTGCCTTAACCTACCAAGGGCTAAGATTACAGGGATATACCACCATTCTCAGCTAATGCTGAAATTTCAAAAACAAAAGTTTAAGCTGCTATGAACCTAATTAGATGATTAAATGCATCTATAAAAGACAGGAGACTCAGAGGGAAAAAATACAATCCATAAGAAGAAATTAATTCTATGTTTTTCCATGTTAAGTAGGTCAAATAGGAATGTATATGATACCAATGGGCTTTCTCTGAATATTGCTCAATTAACAAAATTCCAACTTTTGATATTCTGCATATGCTCACAAAATTAAATGTTTAATACTAATAAATATTAATTTCTACAACACATTCAGGCTTTGAGAGCTCAATAAATAGTTAAATGAAGAACAAATGTACTGGGTAGAACCTTCAGATGCATAAAATATACAGACATATTCAGCTAGAAGAGTGTGTGGCTCCCAGAATCATACCTAGCCCAAGATGATTTGTAAACATAGACAAGTAAATAAGATTGGTATTAAGTTGTCTGCAACAAACATCTTCCAATGTGTTCATGAAGGAAACAAAGCCATGGTGTGTGCATGTAACAAACACCAGTTAGAGAGATGATGGATCCATGCTTTCTTTAAGAAAAAAAAAAATCAGTTTAGTCACATTTGAATACCAACCACAAACTTTTCAGCCAATCAAAGTCAGCTATTTCTTCTCTATTTTTGGAGGAGGGGTAGACTTAGTAGCTATAAGACAAAGGTGGTCAGTTAGAGAAGAATCAAGTAAGACTTCACTTTCTAATAGATATTTGAACAAGAGCAGACACTCCAAGGCACATTTACTTCCCAGCTTTTTCCAACTCACATTTTTCCAGTCTCCAGGCAATATTCACATACAGGATGTGTTATTATTTTTCTTAGAAAAGAATTTTCCCCACCCTTGTTTTTCTGTCTAATTTTATTCCTACTTTTAATTTATGCCATCTTGTATTTTATGTATCCTAAGTTCTTCTACGATCATTCTAGAATGAGTCAAGGCCCAAACAAAAACGTTTAGAAGAAGAGAGTCAAAATGTATCAGGACACATTTGAAGTTCACATTTTAAATGTCAAAGCCTTCTATTCCCCAGGCTGGTTATCCCCCTTGCCTTAAAATACCTAGATTACAAGGCTACTGTAACAGGGAAGACATGGCATTTCAACAGGTCTCTAACTCTATGAAGGCTTGGGTTTTTCTTTTGAGAAAATAAAATCTGCCATAGCAAAAAATTCTGTTTACATATTACTCAGTAATTATCATGTGTATGTTTGACAAAAGTCAATTTTATTTTCTTCCTTTACAAACTAAGTCATTATATTAAAACTAATATCAAAACTAATGTTAGTCAATCACATGATAAGCATTGCTGGCAATAGATAAGTGGTGGTTTGAATAAGAAATTTCTCTTATAGGCTCAGGTGTCTGAACACTTGACTGGTGGTGGTGTTTGGGAAGTTGTTTCCCCCTTTATAAAGGAAGTATGCCATGTAAAAGCTTTTAGATTACATAGCTTCACCTTACCTTCAGTTTTCTCCCTCTGCTTTGTGTTTGTGAAGAGGTGAGTGCATAGATTTCTGTTCCTATTGCCATGTCTGCACTTGGCTGCTATGCCTCCCATCTATGATGTACTGTTATCAGTCTGGAAGCATTCGGGCTAAATAAACTCTTCCTTCTGTAAGCTGCTTCTATTATGATGCTTTATCACAGCAAAAGAAAAGTAACTAATACAAGATGTAAAAACAGACTCTGGAAAAAATCAATTGCTATGGTAAGATAGACAATTTAAAATAGTTATTAAGCTATGAAAATTATTCCCTATTAAAGCTGCTAAAGCCAAAAGAAATGAGCATGAATATTTGTAATGTTATGTGCCATTTTAGCAAAGATTATTTATTATTAGTCTGAAATATAAAACACAAAGAAGGTACAAAATGGAAACATAATAACTATTTCATAACACTTGAATTTTCAAATATTTGATAGCATGCAAAATCACCTACAGGGTGTGACTTCAACTAATAATTCCTAATATGAATAAACGAGTTGATAAAAACCAAAATGCAACTCAATACACTAAAAACTTTTTTAAGCAACAGGTAATTTGTAAGTGAGAGTCAATGAAAATAAAGTAAAATAAGATTCACTTATAACGAACCATCTGTACCATGAACTAGGCTGTTAGCTATTATTAACTGGAACTGATAAACGACTCAGTAGGACAAAGTGCTGGTCATCATGCATTGGTTTGAATCCAATCCAACAACCCACATTTTGTGCTTTATTCTTATACATTCACTATAGCATGTACATAGGAACACACACACACATAAACATACACACATACATTAAAACACATGTACACACACACTGCTTTCTTTTTTAATTAAAAAAAAAACAACCCTAAAGAACTAATGAGATAGCTTAGTCAGAATATCACTTGCCACACACAAATGAGGACACGAGTTCAGATCTCAAGTACATATATCAAAAGAAAGCCACATTACAATGATATGCACTTGCTAATCATAGTGCTAAGGATTCAGAAATAGAAAATCCCTAGGGGCAGGGGAAATTGGACCAGCCAATCTCACTGAATTAAGAAGCTTCACATTTATTGATCAATCGTATCTCAGACAATAATGTGGACGAGAAATGTAGAAAGTCACTCAACATCAACTTCTGGCCTCAAAGCATACATATACACATGCACATACGCATATAATCAAGAGACACAAACAAATACACAGACACACAATCACAGATACACAAACAGACAATAGCTGATCATTTATGTAAGATTGTCTAGGGTTGATTCTTATATGAGATAAATTAATTAGAATTCAATAATAATTCAAATGGCCCCTAAAATTCCTTCATTGTTCAAGATACTAATTCTATTTTTATTTCCATCATGGGAAAAAAGAAGCACATGAATAAGAAGAAAGAGGAAGAGGAGGGGGGAGGAGGAGAAGGAGGAAGTATTGAGTCTCCATACATATGTAAAGATGGTAGGAAAAGAAGAGGCCATGTGTTGAGAGAGCGCAAGATCAGATGGATAGTCAGAATTGGAGAGAGAAGAGAAAGGGGCATAACTGATAAAAATCTATTACACTTTCAGAAAAATGTTAAAGTATAAGGAGGGTGGGCATTTGACAACAAGGTTAAGGCCAAACCCTGTATCTAGCTGATCCCTCAAATGAACAAGGGCCTTCAGGAACTGGCCTACAATAGTATTTCTTGTAATCATAAGCATACATAAAATAATTATGCACAATTTTATTTTTCCAAATAAGAGTTGCTCTCTATATTTGGAAGACAAATATTAAAGGAATCAATTTGATTAGATGTAAGAATAGTATAATCAAATTTCGATTATTCTGAGAGACAGATAATATATAATTCTTAAAGACCTATCACATATAACATTCTTGCTCATCCAAAATTATCTGGCATAGTAGCTAGATAATCTATACTTTATCCTTTTCCCTACATAATAAATACAGATTATAAAGCATGAATGAAATGGGCAAAGGGCAGAATCATGAAGAAATTAAGTCAAAAGTGCCCAAGTCATGAAATAACTCCAAAAGTACTCTATTTCTTGCAAACATAGGAGTTGACTATTGGTTGTATTTGCTTAAAAAAAAAAATAATGGGTTCTTTGTTCAAAATATTTGTCCTGTTTTCATTTGAAATACAAATTGTGTGTTTGTTCATTTGGCCAGGTATCACGCAATAGCAAGACTGTGATTTCCTGTAGAGTAGCAAATGTGACTGGATCTGTCTGGATCTGTTCCAGTATATAGAATGCAGGAAAAGAAATCAAAATGGAAAAGCCTTCATCTCAGTCATCTCACCCCCAAGTGTACTCAAAAACCAAGTGTGAGCAAAAAAGCTGTTAAAGTTAGATACCATCCAAACTAACATGCTGGCTTTTAAATCTTTCAATATCTTTGTGAGATACCACCCCATCTTATAAATGGGGAAGTTGAAGGTCAGATAACTTATAGTGCAGTTTTGTGCGTCACATACTGGTTCACTGACTCAGTCCTTATGGAGTTACCCATGGCTGTGTGGTACAATTTGAGTTTACCCAGAGTTGCCCCTGAATATTTCTAATGTGTTTACAGTGAACCTAGTCAAGCGATGAGTGTAAAATACAAGTGGTATTACAAAAACACTGTTAGAAATTTTAAAATAATTCAATAGTATTTTCCTTTCATATATATTGATATTACTTAAGATGTAGTGATCAAATAAATGTACTATTAAAATAACCATGTTTTCACAATGAGGTAATTAAGCTGTTAACTTACATGTTTGGCCACTATATTTCTATCAAGCACACTGATTTATAAGGAAAGACAGACAAAAGGATCTCCTTCTACTAGAGCCAGGTCAAGAGAAGGGAAAATGCGGTATTGTTGTAATATGACATATGTAATATTCATAGTACTGCACTGATTCAATATAGAGACTCCTAATAGAAATGATTAATTATATCTGTACACTCAGTGAGAATTTTAAATGGATATGAAGTTAAATATAAGGAATGACCATAAAGAAAAATTAAGATGAGATTTCAAACTGAGGAAGTGTGTTTCTAGTAGTATTGTGGCAAATAACTAAAAAATTGGGAGTGAAGACAAAAAAACAAAACAAAACAAAACCCATAGAAAAGTATCATATTCCTAAAGTTTGTAAGCCAAATGACAGGGTTTGTCACTTATTCAAAAGTTGTCATCCATATAATATGTTCTTTCATTTCTAAACTAACATGTAATAATTTGACTCTTAAATGTCTCCCAATGTTAAAACATGGTACAATGGAAAATGATTCTATTGAAAGGTGATAAAGCTACATTGCCACACACTCAAAGACACAGGGCCAGTCACCATGGCTAGATATCCTGAAGATCCTAAGCCAACCTGATCTTCTCTATTTATAAGTTGATTATAATGAGAGTTTGTTACTCTAACAAATGGTTGACTAATCAAAACCTTCCTCTGGACTATACACAATTCTATAAACTGAGGAGGGAGAGCCTGGGAATGACAAAGAAAGAAACCAAAATTTATTCAGCGTTTTACCTGCACTATCTGTTTAGTAATTACTGCTTATAAATTTATATGAAATGAAAAAAAATCAAGTTTATTTGACAGGAAGTCTGCAATTTAGTCTTGGAAACCAGATAAGATGCAAGTAGTTGATCTGAAGAAATTCCAGGGAGTCTGTAAGCATCATGGCTTTATTTTTAACTGTCAATCATGTACTTGAGTCAGACTGATTGAAAATGTAAATGAGATCCTTAAAATCATAGAAAAGAATTTGTGGTAGCCTGAGAAGTAAAAGGAATAGATGGAATTAATAGAGAGCCATAAAAGCATTGGTAAGAGTTGTTAAACATCCATTAAATAGTAATAAAACTATATAAAATTTATTGCATTCTTATTATGGGCGAGGCCAGCACTGGCTGAGCATTTTATATGTATTGTCTCATTTAATCCTCAAGACATCTAATTAGGGAAGTATAATTATATATCTGTATATTATATATGCAAATTAGAGATTAAGTAATTTGACCTTTTACCACAAAGACATGATTCAAACCCACTGCTGTCTGTCTCCATCCATTGACCCAAGTCTCCAATGTTTCTGTAACATTAATCTGAAATCTCCATTGGAAAAGGCAACAAAGCTGTTAATTTTAAAATGAAAACATGTGGAGGCCTGGAGGGCTTGAAATGACTTTTCTAGATCTCAAAACAAAGCCAAAAAAAAAAAAAATGTCAACGCCAATGCCAGGATTTAAATCTGGGATTCAAAGTGTCAGAGATCGTCTTCAGCTTAGAACACGCCATGCACTGGCCTTTTAAAAAGCTATTTGACAGACAGTCCACCCTCCTGCTCTTTAAAGAGCTTCCAGCTGTTGTTTAACTTTAGAACTTTAGTGCTAACCTGCTTCATTCTTTTTCAAGTAGATAGTGGAGCTGCTAGAAAAGCAGCACTGTCTCATCTACTGTCTGCATTCAGAAAGCCATAAAATAAACCAAAACTTTATAGATTCACCAAAAAATAGCTATCCTCATTGAAGGGCAAGGAGGAGGAAATAAATAAGAAAACAGATAGAATTGAGCCGAGGAGTAAACTAGCTAAAGCACCGGAGAGTTTGACTCATACCTTTGACTAAGTGATTTTAATTATGAAAGTTATCAGTACTTGGTTAAAAACAAAACAAAGACGAACTTTTACTAACTAGGGCCAAAGAAACCAGTAATAGCAATAACAAGACAAAGGCTGACAGAAGATTAAAAACAAAATGAGGGGAAAATCTAAGAACGGATACATAATCTTAACCTTTGACACTTGCAGGATCCAGAACTGATATGTAGAGGTGTCAACATCATGATTATTTGGTCCAGTGAATGCTATGCACAGACCTGTATGTCAGCTGGTAGTTTTACTGAGATGGACTTTCATTTTGTAACTCAGGTTAGCCTTTAACTCATAGGTAGCAAAGCTGATCTGAAATTTGTGATCTCTCTGCATTTCCTGGTTTGTGGGATTAGTTATAGACCATCCTGCCAGGATGAAATTCTGAATTTTTCACTAGCAATAGTCAAGTGGCTACTAATATTGGAAATTTCAAATTTTTCCACAAACCCCTTTTACATTAGCAATGTTTAAAATTATATTTGTTTCACCACAAGCAGACCTACAGAGTCAACTAACCTGGACCCATACAGCCAAACAGAAACTGAACCATCAATCAAAAGCATGTAGGTGGTAGTCCTATGCTCCCTCCTCAACATTTGTAGCAAATGTGCAACTTGGTCTTAATGTGGGTCCCCTAACAATTGGAGTAGAGGCTGTCTCTGATTTAGTTGCCTACCTTTGGATACCCTTCCCCTAACTGGACTTCCTAGTTGGGCTTCAGTGGGATAAGATGCTTTTAAGTCTATAGAGACTCAATGTGTACCCAAAGTGGGGCTTCCCTTTGTCCGAGGAGGAGAGGAGGAAGAAATGGGGAAAGGGATTTCTATTGGTATGACAGTGAGAAGAGAAGGGATTAGAGGAAGGGGCCTCCATGGGGATGTAAGGTGAATGAGTGAATGAATGAATGAATGAATGAACAAAGGAAGGAAGGAGTAAGTAAGAAAAATATAAAAGAGTCATCCTCGCCGGGCGGTGGTGGCGCGCGCCTTTAATCCCAGCACTTGGGAGGCAGAGGCAGGCGGATTTCTGAGTTCGAGGCCAGCCTGGTCTACAGAGTGAGTTCCAGGACAGCCAGGGCTACACAGAGAAACCCTGTCAAAAAAAAAAAAATCAAAAAAAAAAAAAAAAAAGAGTCATCCACAAGGGGAAGGGGAAGTAACAGAGGAGCAAAACATCAACCACAGACTATAAAGAGAAGTTTTAGTAACAAAGAGCCCAGGCTGTGGAGGAAGAAATGCTGCAATATTCTGCTTTCTGTGGCAAGAAATGTGTCCCAGAGTCTTTTAGAGTAATGAGAAGGCTGGAGGCTAAGTTTGTGCTCAGCTACCTGCTCGTCCTCTATGGCTCTCCCTGTGCCAGAGGGGTGTGCCATAGGGGTGTGCCACAGGGGTGTGCTACAGGGGTTTGCCACTAGGCAGGACTGAGAGCTGAACACAAATCTGGTGGATGTCTCATTTCTGTAGCCTCATCAGTCTTATTAGATGATTTACTGATACACAAGTTTTCACCAGGCTTATCCTTGGCCTACATACATTCCCAGACTTTGCATTATGTCATTTGGAAATTCAGTCTTTGGTAGTTAGGCTTAGATGAAGTCGTTAGTATGTGATCTTCAAATCTCCCACTCTTGCTCATCTATGTTCTTTCCATTCAATAATATGAACCTGAATCCAATCTGATCTTGGACTCTAGCTTCCAAAACTATGAGATGTAAAACACAGCTATTGAACTCATTCATCCAGATTTAGGATTCATTTCAGATTTAGGAACATTTGGGAGTTTGATTTTTTTGAATTTGGATGTTCATCCAGAAGAGGATGTATAAACATTTCCAAATCTCTATACTTTCTGGATGTAAAACTTGGGGTTCCAAGTACTGGGGATAACTAATATACAACTGACACTCTTGTCAAAACTCAAATTGACTAAAAATAGGAATTTACAGACTTTTGTCATTACTGAAAACTATACCATTCAAAGGTAATTCACATGTTCTCATAATGAGGAGATGATCATAAAAAGTAGAATGTGGAATACGCATCAGCACCTGGAGAGAAAAGAGCCTGCTAAGTACATAGATGTCAATATCTGACTCAATATGTCAAGGTCTTCAAAGTGTACTCTGAAAAATGATTCTTAAATAATATGATAAAGATTATTAAAATATCTAAATCATGAGTTTCAAGACTGCCTTTAAACAAGCACATATTACACAGAATACCAAACTAAATTTCTAAGATTTTTAACTTGAATATCTTGATGGACCATGGTTTTGAAGAACTTTGTTTTACATTTGTTTGTCTCTGTATGTGTGAATGCATATGCATTTGAAGACACTATTATATTTAGAACATTCTTCCATAACATTTTACTATAAATAAGTCATTAAAAGTCCAAGTTATCATTTCTAATACTCATTAGTTTTCAGACAATAATTTATTATTCTACTTACTGAGGAGACTGACAAGAGGAATCCACTTTTTTTTCTTCTTTTAGAACACAAAGCTGATTGAGTAAAGAAAGGGCTATGGGCTTTGGAACAGTTGGGAGGTGACCATGCTCAAAACTGTCAAAGAAATAATGAAAAGAAAATAAAAATTTTCTCTTGCTCGCAGCCGAAATGGAGCAATTAGGTTTGCACATACTCCTGTTTTTATTTGTACAATTTATTGGCTAGTTTTTGTCTATGAAAGTATCCAACTGCCAACATCTCCATTCACCCTTGAATGCCAAAGAACATACTTGCAAACTAACAGCCAGCATACTCCTGTTTAGTTGACTAGATGAATTTGCTTCCAATCAATGCACTCGTAGATGGTGAATGTTTTTGCGTCTTCTCAAGTTACACAAAAATAGATTTAAAAATAAGTTAAAGAAAAAATAAAATTAAAAATAAGAACGTCATGTTCACTTCTTATTTTGAGTATTTCTTATTCAAAATTCTTGTTTGAATAATGATAGGTATTCTTAACAGTATCATAAATGTACTCCACTAAATCTCAATATGTATAATAACAGGCAAAATTACTATTGTTTAATAATCTCAGTTAAGTCTCAAAAATATACCTTGTACACATTTAAATTAGCGCATTAAGAAAACATAAAGCACGAAATCTGATCCTATAGTGGCTGACAAGGGACTTAACTACCAACCAAAGGCCATGCATGGACTGAGCCTAGGCTGCCTACACATGTGTAGCATGTGCAGTAGGTCTCCATGCACATCCTCTAACGATTGCAGCAGGGCTGACTCTGACTCTGTTGTTTCCCTTTGGATCCCTTTCCCCTAACTGGGCTGCCTTGTCTGGCCCCAGTGGAAGAGGATGCAGTTAGTCCTGAAAAGACTCGATATGGATGGGTGGGTTTGTACAGGAGTGGGCAGGGACTCTTCAGAAGGTCTACCTTCCTCTGAGAAGAAGGTAGAAGGGAATGGGAAAAGAGGGATGGGAGAGTTTGACTGGGAAAAGAGGAGGGAGGACCGCTGTAATCTGTATGTAATGTAAATAACAATAAATAAATAAAAGCATCTTAATCAAGAAATATCATATACTTTCATTTCATAATAAAAACAAGATAGCATGAAACACATTTATAATACACAAAAGGTTTAAGGGCCATTGGTTTGAACAGTAGGAACTGACATATGAGAACCCACTAGGATAATGACTCAGGAATAGCTGCACAGTAAATGTATACTGAATGAAAAAAGAATA
The DNA here is from genome assembly GCA_021653895.1 of Mastomys natalensis. NCBI lineage: Eukaryota > Metazoa > Chordata > Mammalia > Rodentia > Muridae > Mastomys > Mastomys natalensis. The sequence goes on along the minus strand of JAJTUV010000425.1, from coordinate 92,898 downwards.
TATAGCTCCTAAAACAGTATTGCTCCAGTGCAGAACATAACATTTTATTTCTGTGCTTTTATGGCTGCTGAGGTGTTGATAATTCCCTCACTATGTAGAAACCAGGGTATGCTCATAGTGAGAACATCACGTGTACACTGCACCTTCTTTGAGTCATAATCTCTCTTCACCAGTTTAGATCCAAAGCAACATTGGTTATAATCTAGCAGGAAATACTAAATTCATAAGTCTGTTTGTTAGGTTTTCTACTTATTTTAAAGATGATTACTGGAATGCAAATGAACATGAATACTCTGCATCCTGCTTTATAAAACGGACATTTTTTCTAGAAGATGAAAACATGTTACTGTTCCCCAACACTGGAAATCTGTTCGGTTGTTTCTTGCACATGAACATGGCCTTAGTACAAAAAGTCGAAGTGAGACTCCAGGTAGTTAACTAAAAACAAAACAATAATAATAGAAAGAAAGAAAGAAAGAAAAGAAAAGAAAGAAAGAAAGAAAGAAAAAGAAAGAAAAGAAAGAAAGAAAGAAAGAAAGAAAGAAAGAAAGAAAGAGAAAGAAAAAGAGAAAGAGAAAAGAGAGAGAGAGAAAGAGAGAGAGAGAAAGAGAAAGAAACAAGCAAGCAAACAAGCAAAGAAACAAAGAGAAAAAAGTATGTGTACAAAATCTTCCCTCACATGGAGAAATGTTTTCTTTCAATAAATAAGTGGTATAAAAAAAAAACCTGTGAAATTCTGGAAATAGAATACTATTCAAATGACACATCCCGGATTTAAAAAGGCATGGAAGAATCTCAGATACATAATGACAATGAAGTCAGTGTAAAAGGCTCAATAATATGTTACTCTCAAAATGGCAAAACTATTGCATAGTAAGTTCAATGGTTTCCAGGGATGCAATGGGAAAACACAGAGGTGGAGTTCAGGAAATGCTTAGAGCTGTCAGACTACTCTCCAAATGGCACTGTAATAGGGAACACATACCGTTATATAGATTTGAAGCCAAAGACCTATATAACAGAAAAAAATGAATGCTAACATAAATTCTGAATCATAATAACAAGGTTCCATGATTGGTTCATCTATACTACACATGGGGGTATGAATGAGAATGTCCTCAACAGGCTCAAATAGGTGAACACTTGGTCTATATTTGGTAGCACTTTTGCAGGTGTGGGATAGGTAGTTTGGTCTTGTTGGAGGAAGGAATTCACTGCAGCCTGCAGACAGCCTTTGAGAGTGCATACACCTAACTTCACTTCATTTCACTTTCTCCTCTCTGCTTTACAATTGTGGTTGAAGACATGATCTCTCAGTTTCCTGATCCAGCTATGGATTGCTGTGTGCTGCCATGCTGTCTCGACAAGATGGATTATTATCCCTCTGGAACCATAAGCCAAAATAAACGGTCTTCAATAATTTGCTTTGGTCATTATTTTTACCACAGAAGTGGAGAAGCAACTGAAATACAACACTAATGCAAGATATCAATAATGGCAGAAACTACGTTCCATGTGAGATAATGGGACCTCTTTCTATTAAATAGTCATGGTTTTCTATAAACCTATCACTATTCTTAAAATGTCAATTAATCAAAGCAGAAAAATATTGTACCTTTGCATGGTTTTCATCCTCCTGTGGAAGTATTTTATAGGCAGACAGACATTAGAGATGGATATGCACTAATTATGAAATCTCAAAGCTTTTATCTTCGTCCTCACACCCAAGGGAGGTAGGGAATTAACAGGTGTAAGTAGGGAATTAACAGGTGTAGAACAGAGAGGACTTGGAAGTTTTGTATTAAAAAATGTATTTCCCTCCTTTCAAAAATACCTTACAACCATATTATATATATATATATATATATATATATATATCCACATACACATACATAGACATCATATACATATGTATAGATACATACATACATACATACATATATGCATACATATAGGCAAATGGATATGGATATTCTAATATAAATTGCACAATTACAGAAACAATAAAAACAGAGAAGGCTAGTGAGACAGATAAGAAGTTAATAACTCACAGTGCTCTTGCAGAGGATCCAAGTTCAGTTCGGAAGCACATGGAGAGCAGTTTACAACTGCTTACAACACCAGCTCCAAGGGATCTGCTACATTTGTGACTCCACATGACATATGCACTCACACATGCACATACACATATACATAGAGAGACACACACATATGTTTATAGTTAAAAATAAAATAAAGTTCTAAAAGGACATAGGATATACTTATTGCTTTTCCACAAATCATGTAAAACTTACTGCTAAGGACCATTCAAAAAAATTATAAACCGTCAAGGATGAAAAGTCTGAGACAGAAAGATAACATGTTAGAGCTGAGCAAGAGGATCACAAAACACTGATGTTTTGAATGATCCTGGATGAGGAAGCCACCCGGTTCATTCCATACACATGTGAAATCTGTAGCATTAGGCATCTTGGGAAAATATCTTACTGAACTTAACTAAGGAAAATTATAAATTCTTATTTGTTTTCTACTACACCACACTGAGCGACTAGAGTCCAATTTAAGCAGAAAACCATTTTCCCATTGTCACTAATTTATCTTCTTACATTGAGTGATTTCTCTACATATTCTGATTGTGAATGCAATTCTTCATGTGCTTTTTTTAGATGTATTTATTATATTTATATAAGTACACTGCAACTGTTTTTTTTTTTTCAGACACAGCAGAGGAGGGCATCAGATTCTATTACAGATGGTTGCTAGGAATTGAACTCAAGACCTCTAGAAGAGCAGTCAGTGCTCTTAACCACTGAGCCATCTCTCCAGCCCCATCATGTGCTTTTCAGACAGAGAATATGAGTGGCCGTATATGAAAAAATGGAAGGGGAAAACTAGGTATTTAATCACAAATATTTTGAGTCCAAATATGTGAATCTCACTTTCCCAGAGAAACAGAACTTGTGGCAATAGATGAGTTAAAAAAAAATAGCTATACAAGTGAATGATTTTAGAACCCTTCAAGACTTAGAATTGTATCCCATGTATAGGCCTTATACTGAAGACTGATAGGATATTATTTAGATTTTAGCAGAGAAACTGAGTCATCTTTCTGTAGAAAATCTCTTAGGTTTCTGACAGATATTCTTAGCTGACTCGAGTGCCATGAGACCCACAGCAGTTTGGCAAATCCCACTCCAGTGGTATGAATTTCTTCTCCGAAATACATGTAGGAATGTAATTGCCATTTTAATAGCTTTGGTGGACTGTCTGACAGTTGATACAGGTGTAAGTATCATTTCCACGAGAAAGACTTCATGGGCACCCATTTAATAGTGTAAGTTGCACCTCTTCTCTTTCTCCATGGCATTGCCTTCTGCCATATAGGAATGCATCACAAGGCTTTCCAGTACATATATGTTTCATTTGAATTACCTAGAATATATGGCATTCTATCAGAGTAAAACACAATTATCTATGAATTCAGGTTTAAACAATATTTTTGAATGCAATAAGTAAAGTAAATAGAAATGTAGTGGATGCTATTTACTGGCTGGGCATCCTTAGTTTCAAAATTAAAAGTCTCAAAACAATGAAAATTTCTGAGCCTTAACATGACTTTCACAAGAAAATTTCACAAGTCACTTAAGGGCACATGTTCTAACACAACACCACACACACCACACCACACACACACACACCACAAACAATGTCAAAAAGCTCTAAACATATGGAGAAGGTATATTGAAAGCATAAATGAATTTCATGCTTAAACATCAGAATTTTCTAAATGATATCTCTACACACATGCACACCACACATGCAACCATGCACACACACAGTTAAACTTCCAAATCTAAAATACTATTGGTCAGAACCTTCAAACATGGTGGAGTCCACTTACACTGGAACTCATTTCAATTAGAATCCCTGAATGTAAGGGACTAGTTGAAAATTCCTTCTAGAGAAGACAAGCGAAAGTAAATGGGGAAGAATGAATGAGGAATGATTGGAGAACAATGCTATTAAAGTTACAATCTACCATGTCCAGATAGCTCTCCAAGCTCGACATATGATGGAGGAACCCCTTTCCTTAACTGCCTAACCTTATTTGGAGAATAACCCTGAAAAGAGTTTCCTGCAAGAGCTGCATGATTCAGCACATGAGCCTTGCTCTTTCCCCGCCCTTATGATAAGTAGGTACTGTGTTCGAACCAATCAGCTCTTTCCACCCATCTACGTAGGAGCAGTTATCTACCTGACTCCCGGAACTATAAAAATGTAGAGCTGTCTCACTGAAGCTGCCTCCTGGAAGTGAATATATAGCTTCTATCATACATACCACCATCTGAGAGCTGCTCCTGTTGCTTCTGCTCACTCAGACAACGACCCTGAGGAAAGGGAGACCCACAAGGAAATATAGATTCTTTGTTTATTAGGCAAATCCAAATTTCTGAGCATGGAAGAAATCTGTGTAGATTTTTTTGGCAAGTGAATTTTCTGTGATATGTATTCAGATACATAACATATGTACGTGATGCATATATGTTTATTATATATGTTTTAGAGGAGTCTGGTTTTGTTACATGTAACCCCAAGGTTTACAATAAAATTCTTCTAATAGTAGTTATTGGTTAACAATCCACTATTCTGAATTTTTATTGGAAGTAATGATAAACAGTTATAGCAAGAGCTATTATGTACTGAGTACATACATACTATGTTCCAGGAACAAGGATAAACAGTGTACATCATAATATGTGATTTAATTTTCTATAGTAAGTCTCTGAAATAGATTGAGTCTCAGATAGAGGGAGCAACTTGTCCATTACACACAGACACATAGTTGGTCACAAACAGAATTGGAAATAGAATCTTGGAGGAAACCCAGAGATGTATGCTACTGACTGTTTCTGGGAAACTCAACCCAGAGGATTATAGGCCTAGGCCCAGATCTTAAAGATCTAGCAGTTTCAAAGAATCAATATCTCTCTCTCTTCTCTCTCTCTCCTCTCTCTCTCTCTCTCTCTCTCCTCTCTCTCTCTCTCTGTGTGTGTGTGTGTGTGTGTGTCCTAGGCACTCATTACTGTAGTGGCATGAAGATCATAAAAGTATGCTCACTGTGTAATACAGCTTAAGCAGTCAAAAATTAAAAAAAAAAAGATACTCTTTCATGAGGAATGTTGTAAAACAAGTTTATAGAAAAGTAATACTTATTTAAATCTAGATATTTCAGATAAGTTCAAAGGTAAAGGAAAGATGATTTGCTAAATGAATACTGTTAACCATAAAAATGTAACATAGTACTGTTAACATGGAGTGAATGGCAGAAAGTCAATACCTAGTTTGATATATTTGAATCCCAAGCCATAAGGCTTAACAATTCTTGTACTATACTGTTACCCAAACCTCTTACTGTCAGTTCGATATGTGTCAAAGAACATCTATGCCTGATCTTATATAGCTATTAGTCAGAAGACAAATCAATAGGTAAACTGTGAACTATGAAAGCATGAAAATCTGAGGTCAGAGTCCTATCACCTGTGTAAAGCCCAGCTGTGGTTGTGGACAATTATTACCTCAGTGGGTTGTGGTAAGGGATTCAGAGACAGACATGTCCTTGAGCACATTGGCCAGCTAGTGTAGCTGAAATAGCAAAACCAAGACTCAGATAATATCTCTTGGGAATTGATGTTGAAATCTGTAGAAGGAGATATACCATATGAACCTCTGAGCTCCAAGCATGCATACACATGCAAACACATACATTCATGTGTAACACACAAACACACACACACACACACACACACACACACACACACCACACACACCACACACACCACACACACACACACACCACACACACACATACCACCACACACACCACACACACCACAACACACACATGCACACACGTATGCTGGGTGAATACTGAATGGAATTGGAACTGGATTTTACAATGGCAAATGTCAGAGGCATCATAAAGTATTCTACGTGTCACTAAGAAGTTTTTATTATTATTATATTACTCTTTTCTGCATGGACCTTCTCATTTATATACATCAAGAAGTGCTAAAGGCGAACCTCATTTTAAGCATCTCTTCCTTTGAGCCTCCCGCATCTTAGAATCTAGTACCATCACAGCAGCTAAGTGAGTACGATAATGACTAGTAATGGCTTAATGTGCTATTCACTCCCTAAGTATTTTTGCTTAGTAATAGCTCACAATGTCCTGTAGCTAAAATAATGGAAAATAAAATAATTTCTGGTCTTATTGAAATAATGAGGAAAGTTGAAATTGTGTCACTGAAGGGCCTCCGAGCTTTCTCTGAAGCACAGCATTGAAGCACGGCAGCCATCTTGAGGAGGCCCTTCTAACTCTGCTGACGCTAACAACAGGATGTGACAGTTGAGAGTGTTTGAAGTTTACAGTCATGTAACCAGTCATGAAATAGACATTTCAAGACTGAAGTAGAAGGTTATCTATCTTTGAAGATTGATAATAGAGGCCTAAAATAAAAATAGGAACCATTGCTGGCTGGATCGTAGTTATCCAGTGAGTCCCACGGATCCATCTATCTCTAACACACCAGCGCTGGGATTACACACACATCGTATTAGAGTTGCTCACATTTGCTGTTTGTTTGTACATGAGTGCTGGAGCTCAGATCTTCCCTCTATTTGTTGTTTGTTTGAACATGGATTTTAAGGATTGAGCTTAGGTTCTTATATTTGTAAGGCAAGCACATCACCGATGAAGTTATCTCCCTAGCCTGTCCACTTATGTTATTAGTGTATATTAACTGTAGAAAAAAAGAGGTACATAAATTGTGCAAAATCTCTGCATTTGTGCTAATATACATGTAATGTACTTGACTGGATTCACATAGCCCATCACTTTCTCATGTATTTTCCCCACCTCTTGCTGATCTCTTCCTTAATCCCTATTTATTTTCATGTCTATGTTCTTGGTCTACATCCTGCAAACAAAAGAAGGTCAATTCTTAAGGAAGTTCTAAGTTAAAAGTAATTTCCTCCATTGTTGTTGAGAAGGCATGGAGGGGTTAAATATAGTCAAAATATATTAGATGGGATTCTTAAAGGCTTAGTCAAAATTACATTTACATGAGGGACAGTCAGTACTTGGTGTTACTAAATGGTCTGAGTGGAAAAAAGTATGTTGTAGGTGTTTACTAATTTGACAGTAAAACAGCCAAACTTTCTGTGGGGAGAGAAAAGAGTGAACATAAGTGCTCAGGTAGGTGGCTGTGTGTGTATTTCTATGTATGTGTGGCAGCCAGACTATGACCTCCAATTTTTTTTGTACATCTCCACTTACTGTTGTAAAAACAGGTCTCTTGTTGAAAGAGAAGCTCACGTTTTTTGGGGGGGAGGGGAACCTTGAAATCAGTGAACTCTCAAAATCCTCCTGTCTCTGCTCCAAGTCCTTGGCATTCAAACACATGAAGCTATGCCTAGATTTTCATGTGAATAATGTGTGTTTAAACTCAGACTTGATAATTATAGAGAAAGTGATCTTACCCACTGAGATAGTTTTTAAACTTCATGAACTTTTTATAGCAGGCACAGGAAGATATTCAACAGCTAATTCTCAATTCGATGTTTCTCTTGCTATATACCACAGTACCTATTCCTTACTATATACCACAGTACTGAGCATGACAAATTTCATAGAATACATCTGGATCCAACTCATTTTATCTCATATTCTTGTGGGTATATGACTATGCCAAGATAAAATCCTGAAGGCCTTTTCTAAACCCCAACATTATAACATTACATCACTAATTGGCTATTTGATTTTAAATCTAAGAGTTACAGCAAAGAAAACAATATTGACACTCTGCCAAATTTGAAAAAGTAACATAAAATACTTTTATGACACAGCATACGAGGCATCTCCAGAAATTTAGATATCCTAATTTAAATCTGCCCTACAATGTATAGTCTTTAAAGAATTTTTAACTACATGATTTAAGTTACAGTAGAAATATCACTTGTATCTTCTTTACTGTAAAGGTAAGAGTGTTAATTCAGGACAAGTCCTGACATATTAGACAAGAAATTTACCCTTTGGCACATTTTCTATTAAAGGATCCTCTTTTAAAAGATGTATTAAATTGCTAAAATTGCTTAATATAATAATTGTATAAATGTTAATTGAATATATAATAGTGATATATAATTAATTTATATTTCTCTGCACTTTTTAACTGGCAACTATGAGAATAAGCAATGCTGTGTTTCCATAGATGTGTATGTAAATCTTTTTTTATTGGACATTTTATTTACATTTCAGATGTTATCCCCTTACCTCATTTTCACCCCGCCCAGGAACCCCCTATCCCATCCCCCTCCTCCTGTTCCCATGAAGATGTGCCCCCACCCACACCCCACTCCCACCTCCCCACCCTCTAATTCCCCACACTCGGCATCCAGCCTTCATGGGACCAAGGATCTCCTCTCCCATCGAAGAACAAATTATGAAAGAACAAGAGTCATCAGAGGGTAAACAAGAATGTCATCTGCTATTGCATCAATAAAAGATATTGACGTAAAAGTGCTATGTTGAAAATACACTCGAATAATATGAGGCTATTTTATAAATAACTTCTCAAGGGCTTACAAGTATTTTCTTCTTACAAATTCACAGCACAACAGCCTGGACTTTTGTGATACAGACCTCTTCTTCAACCAGATTCTTAGAATCCCTGCAGGCAACCAACAACAGATGTATCTGTGGGATGTGCTCTTTGAACTGTACAAAAGCCTTCAGCCTTCCCTGCATTCTGCAAAGAAAACTGCCAACTGCAAGTCTTTCTCAGATTTAACATAATACAACTGTTACTCCTTCCCACTACCATTGTACCCACAATTTCTCTCTTAGCAGAGATCTCCTATACTGTGTGCATTTATAAATATATAAGAAGGGAATATTTTTCTGATCAATATTCAATATTGTAAGTCATATAATTGTTCAACGGAACAAAATTTCAAATTCAACAGGCACTATATTCCCTTTTGTGTATATACTTTAAGAATTCTCTTTCTACAGACAGATTCAAGAACTGAATGGGATTGGTCCTTTTAACTATATGACTACAGTCTGCAGCTTGAAATCTTTCTTACAAAAAGAAAAGAATAAATACAATAGTTGTTTATATTCAACTCATTCATCCCCAAACCTTATTAGAGCTAACAAAATGTCTTTTCTAATATGAATATCTTTTAATATTCTAAAGAAATGTAAAATAAAACTCAAACTAAGTCATAAGATAGAGTCACATAAATATTTAAACTCAGCTACTAACTAAATGTTAGAACAAAACATGATTCTAGCCTAGAGCCAACATAAACTGCTTTTTCACCACTTAATATATCCTTGGCATCAAGTATACTTGTATTATTTTTTTCTATTGTAAGAAAAAAAGTGATATTTGATTACCTAAGAGTTAGTTTCAGTTTTCATAGACAACATTTATTCCAACTGTTGATTTGCATAAATAATTATCAGCTACATTAGTCTATTTGAAAATATTTGAGGTTTTGTTGGTAACATTGAACTATAAAAGAAAAGACACTACCAATTAGTTTATATCATAAATAGCTGTCAAGCTAACTAAATGTACAGAAGTTCTAAGAAAATAAAATGCAAGAAAATAATGTTTATTAAAAGCCAGAAAATAGTCATATAGAAGAGAAAGCTAAAACAAAAATAAAAGCGTACATACTCATTCTCTTAGTAAATTGAATTTTCTCATCTCATGTGCTATTTTAAGTGAACTACTGATTTGAACCATGTCTGAGGGTCATAGATATCTTATAATATTACAAAGCAAGGCTGAATCTAACTGGCTTAGATGACAAGCCATTCTGCACACAGGAATGTCTCTCACTTTTGTATCATATCCTTAACTTGTAAGTTAGTTCTTACAGTTAATCCCATAGAAACGTGTTTAATTAATTAAAGCATATAGCACTTTTATCTAGCTTAGTTGAATTACTAAACAATGACTGAGGCAAGCAGAAGCCAATCAATACCCAGTTTAATATCGGGCATCTGAGGGTTCGAATTCTGCATCTGTAAATTAATAATGCAATGAGCCACTGAAGTTTCTTATATGTGATCTGCAGAATTTTCCTAGAAAACGTAAAGAAAGCAGGCATCAAGATAATTGAAGGCAAAAACACAGGGGAAAATTGAGTAAGAATTCCAACTCACTTAAACATGCTCAAAACTATTAACGGTCTCTCTAATACCCTAAAGATAAATAACAATGTGGCCATATTTTATTTTGATTATTCACTATTTTTCTTTGAATATAATAATTTTGTACCTAACTATTAAATGTTGTCACTATAATAAAGCTTCAGAATATAAGAATTGCCCTCTCATAATAAACTCTTCATATTTCTTCCTGTGGGCCTGCTAAGAATGGAAGACCAAGGCAAGAAAAAGAATTCACCTTTAATTGAAATATAAACAGGGAATTTATGTGTCTGAAAATAACATCAAATTGTTTTCAGTTAGTGAATGGTTTATTAAATTCCAACCACATCAGTATCACTCCAGCATTGGTGTCAAACTGAACACGAAAAGTTCACATTTATAAGAGTTGGGAAATAAGATGACTCGTTATGAAGTTGATTTGCTTAATTTAATGAAAATAAATATTTTTACGTAACTATATACATTAAAAGATCATACTCATTGTGATTCAACTTGATGTGGAAACTTCCAAAATTAAATTTCTTAAGTTGTCTCAATTCATGTTCTATATATATTTTAATTCAAAGAGCTATATTTAAAACAATAAGACATAACAAGTTCAATCTTAGATTATGCAAATCATGAGAAAATATTACCAAAAGATAGAAAGATCACGATAATAATTTTTACTTAACAGAAAACCAAACTGTTTGATAATAACTAGGGGAGTAAAAGGAGGTGAAAACTAGAAAACTGGCATCAATGCACTACCCAGTTAAAAAAATCATTATGATGTTCATCATAGGGTGTATAAGTATAGCTTAGCTATTTCAAAGGCAAGATATAAGGATCAAAAATGTAAGTAATGCCTGCCTGGACTTTATAGTATCTTCAGTGTGTATTACAGAGATGCAGGGAGAAAAGAAGGGAAAAGTAAAGGGAAGGAAGAAAAGAAGGGAGAGGAAAAGAAAAATATAACAATATAATTATTGTATAAAATTAAAATAGAGTTTTGAGTTAAAAAATTAACTCTGATTTATTAATTCACAATACGTTTGTTTGTAAAATAAGAGAGCTATAATGACCAAAATATGTTCTGTGTTCTGTGTAGCAATATACACTTCTCATATGAAGCAAGACATGAGAGGTTGACTAGATCAAGACTAATTAAGGATTCTCAGAAAAAAGAGCACTGGGAGAAAATGAAAATTATATTTAAAAATGGTAACAAATAAACTAATTAGATTTCCTTCTTTGAAATAAATGTTGACCCATCTCACTAACCATGTCAGACTGAACAACATAGAGTAAAGGTCTTCCTTTGGTCATGGTAGCAACAATAACTTTCTACATTCTTCTAACTAATAGAAACATTGCATATCCTGATGCTATCCATTGCTATTATATTTAAAAAGACATTCTATTTTAATATAAGACATGATCATCTAAACCAATTTTTGAGTTATCTCACTGTTTATCTGAGAATCAGAGCTTCCAGAAAAACATCAGAGAATGTGTTAATCTGGCTCTTTAAATTGTCTAAATTACCTTTGTAAGGAATACCACTAAAAGTTTAAAAAAAATAAAAAGAATAAAGATTAAAAAGCATGCAATGGCTACATTTTACAAACCCAAAAGAAAGAATGAGAATGAGGAGCTAACCTACCAGAATGTAGAATGACCATTCCATGGCAATGCAGTGGTAGCCATGCAAATGAGTAAATAAGTCCATTTGATGTGCACAGGTTGTGTCATAAGTGTCATCTCCACAATTAAATTCCTGCAACTCTATTCTACCAAGATTTACATAATATAGAGGCAACATCATATACTATATGTTACTTGTATGGCCTGTAATAAAATCAGAATATTGTTTTAGAAAGATGTGCCCTACAAAAATGCTAAGAGTTGGGAGAGGATCTGAAGTGTAGTCAAGAAATATAAAACAAAAGTTGGGAAGAATAACCATTATTGTATGCAGTAATTTATAATAACTTTTATGTTTGACAACCAAGAAGACAGTAGATTGTTTTGTTTTATGCTTTGTTTGAAACAATACCTTACTCTGCATATCACCATGGCCTTAAACTGTCACTTATCCTCTTACTTCAGCCCAAGAGTGCTGGGATAATGGGTATTTAATAGTACTCCAGGCATAGGACTTAATTTATGTGAATTTGTTTCCAAAAGAAAATAAATAAGCATGTTCAATTATATGCAAGTTCAGTATCTGTATTTAACTATTCCATGGTATAGAAATATAGCCAAACAGAAAATATTGCATATTAGATAATAATTTTCCTGTCAATTAAAAATTAAAGATAAGAATACTAAAAGAGAAAAATATAAACATTATATTTTAAAGTGCATAACCCTACTTCATATACAACATTTGAGAAAGTAATTAAAATACTCACAAGAGGTAGATATAGATGGTATAGATATGTAACTATGGATAGATGACATAAATATTTATGGATATATATGATATAGATATTTGTTGCAGTATATCTGAAAAGGGGCCAATGGAAATTAATTGTCCATTTAGTACAGAAAACTTTTAAAATGGACATGCTTTATTTCCATGATACAAGAATTCTCCTCAGGTACACGGTCATTCAAAATACTTGTAAAACTTTACCCACCAAACGGGCAGAAAGTAAAAGAAAAAAATCCTTACAAGAGATGAAACAGCGTGAACTCTCACATGCTGGCTCTGAGGGAATGAACTGCCATGTATCTATAGATGTCAGTATGGAATTGTCTACTCCTGAGGACACTCGGCTACACATAAACTTTAATATAGGCTAAAGGCTGATACTTACCTTTTTTGTTGCTGTGATAAAATACTAATCAAAACCAACTTGGAAAGGAAAGAGGTTTTTTGGCTTAACATAAAGCAAGAACAGGAGTTCAGGATGGGAATTTGGGGTAAGGAACTAAATCAGAGAATATGGAATAAAGCTGATTACAGGTTTTCTTTTCCTGGCTTGCTCAGCTACCTTTCTTATAAAGTCCAGGCTCACCTGCCTATGGATGGCACTACACAGAGAGGTCTGTGTCCTACTATATCAATTAACAATTAGAAAATGGCCCACATACAAAACCCACAGCCCAATAGGATGGAGGCAATTGCTTAACAATGTTCCCTCTTCCTAAGTTTCTAGTTGGTTTCAGGTAGACAAAGACTAACCAGTATAGTAATCATGAATATCTACCCATAATGCAAAACTTCTACTCAAACATATGTATATTACGTAAAATGCATGCACGGTAATTTTTCAGAGCAGCATTATTCCTAAACAGCAAGAGTTGGGATAACAAGACAGGTTACTCAAAATAGAAGGAATCTAAATAAATGGTGGTATATTCACACAACTGGAGTGACACCAGATGGAATGCACGGTACTTACTCCACATGACACCAAGAAGGAAACATGAGAAACTAATCCTGAGAAAGAGGAAGCCAGGCACGAAAAAGCAAGCTAAAGCAAGTAATGTTATTTTATAGAAAGCTTAAAACCGATCTATTGTAGCAAAGGTCAAAATCTGATTACCTTGCTTAAGGCATGAGTGACACTTACTAATGGGCCACAATAAAGGATTGGAGGAGGGAAGAGTTCTAGATGGTTGAACTTCTATTTCATGAGTTGAGTACAGTTTACATAAGTGCATTTATTTCATAAACATTTATTAAAATGCACATTTATAATTTCTGTAGTTTGCTAAATTTGAGAATTCAACAAGTGGAATGTTTACTATAAAATATTTAAAAGGTTCAAACTTGTGTTTTTAACATTACACTGTAAACTTTATTTTCCGAAGTACTGATTGGATGGGTTGACATATGTGTGTATAAAAATATAACCTCAAATGTAAGAATATAGATAAATTCGATCTTCTGTAAGTAAATAATAAATGCTTCTAGAGGGAAAAAGCAGCAATCTACCGAAACATAGTTCTGCATGTATTCATAGCATTGCTTTTTAATGTAATGCAAAGAAATAACAAAATGCTAATAAGTGTCAAATCATAGTATGTGAATGCTCATCATATTATTTTATCTATTTTTAAATGATTTCAGAATGCAAATCTGAAAGAGAGCCATAGCTTTAGAATCTGGAATGAAGGGAGTATTTTAAAATTTTTTTTAATATTCATAGTGAAAAGGATTCATAACCAATTTCTCAGATCAGATTAACCTGCTTGAGAGTCTCTGCCCTGAGACCTAGTTTTCATAGAACCATAAGGCTCCAAGCATGCTTCCCAAGGAGGAAGTAACCAACAGTCCTACACATGCATGAAGCCTATAAACCACAACAATGACCAGCACAGCATAGTAACACTAAAGATGTAGAAGTGACACGCATACTTGGCATTAAGGACCAGCTCTCTTGTTAGAACTAAATTCCATGTAACAAGAGGAAAACTAAGCCTGGTTCTGGAATCCTAGCCAACTCCCCAGGAATAATGAAGTCATGGATCTTGGAGAAGAAACTACAATTCCCATTTTCTTAAACAATCATAATCCCTGACTATATTCTAACAATGACTTTTTAAATAGTTGATGCTACCTGATAAGGAGAGTTTGTATTTAAATAAAGATTTTAGATCTTAATACATTTAATGCCTTTGTCCATATCTAAAATATATCTCGGTTATGGAAAATTTTCATTTTCTTATTTAAAGTAACATAAATTCAGGGGCTTTAAGTTGTATAACAATAAATCACTATAGATTTAAGGAAGTGAAGTGAAAATGATCATGTATATTGAAAACAGATTTTTCAAACTATTCCATAATATCTGACCAAAGACCAGTTTCTTCCTTGTTTATGTATTCCCAAAAGCTATAATAAAAATGGAGCATGTGAGTAATTGTTGTACAGACACAAATGTCAGCTCCACAGAATTTGAATACAATCATCTGCAAAAAACCAAACCAAAACAAAACAAAAAACTCCAGTTTCCAGAAATACTCTGTCCCTTGCTTGAGCAAACACTACATCAGTAATTTCTAAATAGACTCAGAGAGGATACCTAACTTGTCAGCCAAACACAAACAGGGCTTAACATGCCCTTTCTTCAAGAACTGTCTTGGTTAGGGTTTCATTGCTACAAAGAGACACCATGATCAAGGCAACTCTTAATGAGGCAAACATTTTATCAGAGCTAGTTTCAGAAGTTTATTTCATTATCATCATGGCGGAAAGATTGACAGCATGCAGGCAGACATGGAGGAGCCAAGAGTCCTATATCTTGATCTGAAGTCAACCAGAAGGAGACTGGATTCCACACTGGGCAAAGCCTGAGCATAAAAAAGCCTGCCTATACACAGATAACATTTCTTCCAACAAGGATATGCCCACTCCAACAGAATCACACTTCCTAACAGTGCCGCTCCTTATTGGTCAACCACTCAAACACAAGAGCCTATGTGGGCCAAACCTATTCAAACCCCTACAAAAGATTTTTGGTGTTAAATTCTTGTCATTAAATTCTCAAGATAAGCTAAAGTTTTAACTATCTATAGGAAAGGAACTTTAACCTAAATCTAAGAGGTTAGTCTTTTACGATGAATATATAATTAGATTTAGGCTGAGGGATTCCATTATCCTTTCATTTAAACAGTCTGTAGTGTGTTATTGTTGATCTTTATTATTATTATTATTATTATTATTATTATTATTTTGTGAACAACATTCAATTTAGTGTCTGAGAGAAGGCTTCAGGTAAGACTTCCTCAGTATTCAGCAGCCACAAGACACAAGTTCAAAGAAGCTAGCAAAGAGACATGTGTTACTGCTGTAAGATATTAACTGATGCTTTGCTCAAAAATCAGGAGCATAATAAGAGAGGATGTGAAATGTTATACTACAATTTGATGAACCCCTATCATACAAAAGTCAGACTCAGTAGTAAAGACAGATGCACAGAGCTCTACAAGAAGCTGATGTATTACCAATAAATGAACACTAAGCCCCACGAACATCAGGGCGGTTTACAGAATGATTCAACTCCTAGCTCGTATGCCTGACTTGTCCAAACTGACAAGTCATTTCTCCTTTGGAACTTTTAATTGATACATTTCTTTGTTTTTCATATTCTTATACATCTTCTCAAATCACATGGTTTTGAAGCCTAATCTAGATTATGACTACTGCACTCTTCCCTAAATTGTACACGTAGGAAAAAAATGCTACTATTCTTCCATACTGCTGGGGGGTTTCTAAAATAAATATAAAGGCCTATCAAATATTTTTAAAAATGATACTCCAAGTAGGTTATTATAAAGTTTCATAAGAACTAGGACACCAAGAAATTAGTTTTCAAATATTTCCATGTGGTGATAGAATCCATATTTCTTCAAATTCCTGAACTGTATCATTTCCAGGAGAAATTCTACTTCAGAACTTTAAAAATAGAATAAATGTCACCATAAAATGTTATATGTAACAGTGTATATATTTTCAAAAAGGCATAGGAAATGCATATATATATATATATAATATATATATATATTAATGTATGTATAAACGTATACATACTCCAAACATATACATGCATTTATATACAAACAGCTACTTAAATAGAATGACTGGAATAAAGAGGGCATTACATGAAATTAATGACTGATCTTTGCAGTTACTTTTTATATTTGGTCACTTAAGATTCATGTAATATTATAAGAAAACTTTTTTACAAACAGTTTTACCCATAATATACCAAATAATTGAACACAGGTAAATCAAGTCCAAATGGATTCTACTCCTCCACAGGAAGCTAAGCTAAGTTTTAAGTAGCCTATCTGCATTGCTTTATGCTTTCCTTGCATAGAAAAAAATTGTACCTTGGCACCAGGAAGAAACATAGCTAGTTAAAAAAAAAAATCTGATTTTAGTCCCAAAAATCAATATGGCAAAGGAAAAGTTGCTACAAAGATAATTCTTAGTTGAATATGTTCAAAATTCAAGTCCCTGGTAATCTGGGATTTGGCCAAGACAAATCAAAGTCTTAGTATATTACAAATGCCAAGTTTTCAAAGAAACAAAAAAAAATAAAATAAAAATGCAATAGCAACAGATGCATTTCCCTAGACATTTGTGTTGAGCCTAGCTATACTCAAAGCCTGTAGATAAGGGGGTTATATTTCATTCTTCATAAATAATAATCCTGATTTCTCTTAATGACATCTAACTAAATAATATTACATTTCTTCTTTGAAAATTTTAACCAACTGAAACTTCTAAAAATGAAAGGATAAGTAAAAACTATAGGATTTGGATGGGTGGAGAAAGAAAATGGTTTGATAATGCCTTATAATCCCAGATTATGAGCTGGTGGTCACCCTGTGCTATATAAAAAGATTCTGTCAAAAATTTGGAAAGAAACAACAAATTAATTAATTAGTTAATAGGCATTCAGTAACTTCAAAATAAATGATTTTGTATTTCATGTTATTAAAGTTTATTTCAATTTTTGGATTAACATTTACTTAAATTCAAAGCAAAACTATTCTTTTTTTTTTTTTTTTTTCAAGACAGGGTTTCTCTGTGTAGCCCGGGCTGTCCTGGAACTCACTCTGTAGACCAGGCTGGCCTCGGACTCAGAAATCCGCCTGCCTCTGCCTCCCAAGTGCTGGGATTAAAGGCGTGCGCCACCACCGCCCGGCATAAAGCAAGACTATTCTAAGCACATAAAATTTCCTAAACATTAGTAAATATATACAAGTATAGGGCTGCACCCATGTGTACTTTCTCCAGAAAAAGCAAGGTGTTATGTAATATCACAAAATACTAATTTAATAAATTCCATCTTTCTAAATTTGAATATTCATATTCAATGGATTAAATTTGAAATTATCTTAGCTTTTTAGAATTCTGCTTAACAAAAATTATGGTGATTGCCTCTTAAATTCTGTTTTACTCTGAATTACATTAGACATTCAGAAAGATTCTAAAATAAGGCTGCACAGCACAATTGTTTTGATTAATGTCGCTGGTGTTTTAGATCTTATCAGATTTTGGAAAAGCAGAAAGCATAGAGTCCGGTGCACACCCTCCATACTCCATCTCCATCCCAACAGAAAGAGATTCCTGTAAGAGGAGCATGTTTCTATGTGAATTTTGTCCATCCATGCTCATATCTTGCTATAGTTTGATAGAACACAAGAATGTACATAGGGTTATAAATATACTTTGTTAAATGCCCATCATTATACTATCCTACAAACAAGTTCACTACTCTGAGGTATCTATGTTCTCCTTATTTATCTCTCTTCTTTAACTCCTGAAATCCACTGGAGTCTTATTTTTTTCTTTTACTAGGTCTGTGTTTTTCTCTTCTGTGAAAATCCTATATAAGGACTCATATTGTATGCAGTGTTTTCCTATGATTCTTCTACTAAACTATATGTATCTCGGGGCCCTCTATGTCTTTGTGGCTTTGTAGCTCATTTCGTTTATTATTGAATCATAACTAAATAAAACATTGTCCATACATATCACAGCTTGCTTATCTCTTCATTCACTGACAGAAGGAAATCTGGGTTGCTTAGCTAAGTTAACATAGTTCACATTGCTATACCCAGCATTGAGGTTTGAGCTCAGCAGTAGGGAGTGTGCTTAGCATACATAAGGCCCTGGATTCAATTCCTAGCAGATAATAAAATAAACCTGCTGTGAACATTCTTGTATGATTTAAAGTTTTGACTCATTTGTGTAAATACCTTAGAATACAATTGCTGGATCATAAGTTAATCCTATGTTTAACTTTATTAAGAAAATGTTACAACTCTTCTAAAGTAGAGGTACTACTCTACATTCCAACAGCATTGCATCAGTATCCCAGTATTCTAAATCCTCATCCTTTTTTGTAATTGGGACTGTTTGTGAATTTAGCCATTCTGATAGGCTGTATTGGTATTTCATTGCCCTCACTTCAATTTTCTACTGGTGCACAATAATGATGATCTTCTGTACAATTATCTAAGTATATGTATTTTATTACATTTGTAATGTATTTAGAAAACTTGCTCCCATTGCATATATATGTGATGTAAATGTATCTGTTGTGTGTGTATGTGTGTGAGTGTGTGATATGTGTGAGTGTGGTAATGATGTTTATATGTGTGATATGTGTATGTGTGTCTGTGTGTGTGATGTGGAGACTAGAGATGAACCTTGAATATTGAAGTGCATGCATCACTAAAGTTGTTTTATGAGAAAAGACATTTTATTTGCCTAGATATCATACATTTTACTAATCTCACAGTCTAGTCACACCCCCAAGTATCTGCCTGATCCTGCCTTATCAGTACTGGGATCTTGATGTACACTTCATACCCATATTTGCCTATTAAGCTAATTATTGAGTTTTAAAAGTTGCTACTTAAATTACAAGGAGCTTATTAGAAGTTGTTTACAACATTCTCTCCTCTCAGTCTATAGTCCATCTTCATTTTGTAACAGTGGTAATCGCCTAACATATTTTTTCTTATAAAACAAGTTTTTGGTTCATATCTAAATCATTCTCACCAAACTTAAGAATATTTATAACTTTTCTTTCATTTCTCCTAGTTTTTTAATTCCATTTTAGCTCATTTTGTAAAAAGTGAACTGTTGATTCTAGATCTGATTTTGAAATGTTGTTATATGGTCATTGACCACTATTTATTGAAAAGGCTATCCTCCTGAAATGCTTTTACTCTGTTATCAAAGATAAGAGGATTATATGGTTTAAGTTTATTCCAGAATTGTCTGTTCTATTTCAATGGCATGTATGTCCACTCTTTAAATAATGTCGTGTTTTACTGATTACTGCAGATTTATCTTGTCTTGCATTTGAATTATGGAGTCATTCTTCTTAGGGACTATGTTAAACATGCTGACTATTTTGCCTTTACATGTAAACTGAAGGGTCAATTTCTCAGTCTTCACGAAAAAACTTGTGGGGTTGACAAAGCACTTGATGTCTAAATAGAACAGAAATTTGGATCTTCAGAACTCACAGAAAGCAGGATGTAGTAACAAATATCTGTTATCAGAGGACCCATGAGAACCAGAGAAAAATGAATCCTCAGAAGCTTTCAGGCCAGATGACTTGGTTTCCAATTATGTACTCAAGACATCTTATCTCATCAAACAATGTACAGGTGAGGACCAAAAATTGACATTGTCCATTTACCTCCATGAGTGTGTTAAGGCTCATGTGTCCACATTCACACTCAAAAAATGTTAAGAGAATGGAAATAGACCACAACCAGAGAGAATCCTTCTGTAATCGTTTGTCAGTTTCAATGTCTTGCTGATGGTGATGAGCCTCTGAAACTCACTCTATAGACAATCCTGTCTTCTGTGACCAGTGCAGTTTGTTTTCCTTTTCTTCCAAATTGGAAAGTCTGTGATTTATTTTTCCTTCCTTGCTCACCTTTGAGTTTCTAGTAAAATGATGAATAGCAATGTAGAGAGTAGATATCTTTACTTGAATTTGACAGTATCAGAAATGCATAAAACATATCACTGGTTGTTATCCATAAAGCAACATCCGTGGAAGTATCACTCTGTAGATGAAACGAATGATCTCAGTGTACCTGAAGTTTCTTCAGTGCCTATTTCAATTTACTACCTATCTAAAATCAAACAACTACCCTAACTTTCATTGTATTCACTTCTTTCATTCATAGAAAATAGAAAGATTAATTTGAGAATTTTACATTTAAAAAAGAAACCGTTCCATTAGTTTCTGGCTTATTTATTCAACATTCAATTTTCAGATTCAAGCATATTATTGTTGCTTTACTTTGCTCATTGCTACTACATTTGAGTAGATAGAGTACCACCAAAGATTCTGTGAATGATTTCTTCCAATGTATGATCAACCCAACACCAAAAAATCAGTGATGCTACTGAATCAATAGATTTAAATACCCTTTTAAGTCTTATGTAGTGGCTTAAAGCACCCTCCATCTTCCAATTTCTGGACATCAACTAAATTTTCATGTTCATGTATGATCATTAATACATATATTTTAAGATTTTCATTCTGCTGTAATCAAGAAACACCATAATTTGTCAAGAACTGTGTCAAGAATAGACACAACCTCAGGTTAAGAAAATGATTAGAAAAGATATGTGAAGCAAATAGACACCAGAATAAAGCTGGTACAATCATTTTGATATCTGACAAAATAAACTTTAAACCAAAACAAATCAGACGATAGCAAAGGACACTTCATATTCATTAAAGGAAAATTCTTCCAGGATTGACATTTCAGTTTTTAACATCTATGACCCAAACTCAAAGGCACCAAAGTTTGAAACAGACAGACAGACAAACAAACAAAACAAACAAACACAATACTGCAGCTTAGATCACATATTGACCCTCAAATACTAACAGTGGGAAACCTCAATAACCTGCTCTCACCAATGGACAGGTCATCTAGACAGAAACTAAACAGAGAAACACTGGTAGTAACTGACATCATAATCCAAATGGATCTAGTAGATATTTACAGAACATTTCACCAAAACACAAAAGAATATACCTTCTTCTCAGCACTTAGTAGAACTTTCTCCAAAATGGCCACATACATAGACTCAAGCAAATCTCAACAAATGCAATAAAATTGAAATAATTCTACATATCATATCAGGCTTCCACAGAGTAAAGTTGACTATCACCAACAACAGAACTAACAGAAAGCTCAGGAACTCATGGAAACTGAACAACTCACTCTTGAATGAAAAAAATGGCTGAGGATAAAAATTAAGAAGGAAATTAAAGACTTTCTAGAATTGAATGAAAATGAATACACAACATATATAAATGTATGAATACACTGAAGGCGGTTTTAAGAGACAAATTCATAGCACTAAATGCCTATATTAAAGAATGAGAGATCTCATACTAGTAATTTAACAACTCACCTGAAAACTCTTTAACAAAAGAAGAAATCACAAACCAAATCAAGTAGATGACAATAAATAATCAATCTCAAGGCTGAAATCAATAAAACAGAAACAACAACAAGAACAATACAGGGAATCAATAAAACAAAGAGTTGGGTTTTTGAGAAATATCAACATATTTACAAATTGTTATCTAAGTCAACTGTAAATTGAAGAAAGGATATCCAAATTAATAAAATTAGAAATGAAAAGGGAATATAACAGGAGACACCAGTAAAATCCAAAGAATTATATGGAAAAACTTTAGAAACCTGTACTATATCAGTTCGAAAAATGTAAAAAAAAAAAAAAAAAACTAGTTCTCTTGACATAGACTAGTTATTAAGTTAAATTAAGATCTTATAAGTAATTTAAATAAATTTATAACCCTTAGTGAAACGGAAGAATCATTAGGCGTCACATTCTGAAAAAGTCCAATGCCAGAATACTTTAGCACAAAATTGTACCAGACTTTCAAAGAAGTATTGACAATGCTTCTCAAATTATTCCACAAAATAGAAACACAAGGAATAATGCCAAAATTCATTGTATTTGCCTACAATTACATTCATACTAAAACTACATAAAGACATAATAAAAAAGAAAGAAAATTATAGATGATGCCATCAAAATAGATTAAAAATTTCTCAAAAAATTAGAAAATGGGTACAAGAATACAAAAAAAGATTACCACAAATGATCAAGTAGACTTCATCCCATAGATGCAGAGATGGTTCAATACATGGAAATTAATACATGTAATCCATAATATAAACAAACTGAGAAAACAACCTACATGGACATTGCAAAATCCAATACCCCTTCATGAAAAATATCCTGGAGAGATTAAGGGTACAAAGAACATTCCTAAACATAATAAAGGCAGTTTATAAAGCCCATAGATATCATTAATTTAAATAAAGAGAAACACTATTGCACTGATATCAGTAATTAGACAAGGTTGTCCACTTTCTACATACTTATTCAATATAATACTTGAAGTGTTAGTTACTACACAAGGTCTATGGGAGTAGTTAACCAATATTTGGTTTAACTTAAGGCCCATTACATGAGATGGAACCCACACCTGACACTTCCTAGGTGACCAAGAATCAGAGACTAGTCCAGTTATCTAGAATAAAGCCAAATCTGCTATTCTAAAACAAAATTACATTTTAGAAAAGAACAGCAATAAAGTGACCCTCCAGTGACATGTGGCTATACTCATAGGTCAGAGCTTTGATCAGCCAACCTCAAAGAATTATCCTCCTACAGACGACGGGAAACAAATCCAGAGAACTACAGACAGATATGCAGAAAATGAGAGACCCTTCCACACTCATTCCTAAATAGGATGTCTCCATTAAATCCTTTGCCTCGAAGTTCAAGGAACCCTGAGGGTGAGGAGACAGAAAGAATGTTAAGAGAAAGAGGATGGACGACACCATGAAAACAAGCCCCTCTAGTCAACATGCTAAATACACATATGAACTAATAGGGACTGAGGATGAAAGTACATGGGTTTGAAACTATTGGAGTTCTAGAACTGAAAGCAGAAGCGCACATATGTTGTAATTTGAAACCTCCAAGCAATCTCCAATTGATACACACTTGCAAGTAAGTTTAATTAATTTTCTCCAAGTGAGACTCACAGGGGAAACAAACTACTCTTAAGTGCAGACTTCTTTTCCAGCACTAGATGGTCAACAGAAAATGTACTCAAAAATAAGGTATCCTGAGATTGGAGAGATGTCTTAGTGGTTAAGAGCACTGACTGATCTTCCACAGGTCCTGCAACCATATGGTAGCTCACAACCATCTGAAATATTATTAGATAACCTCTTCTGGTTTGTCTGGAGACAGCTACAGTGTAATCATATAAATAAAATAATTAAATTATTTTTTTAAAAAAGACACTGTATCCTTAGACTATTGTAAAAATGTATACTACTCAAGGTTCTTTGCCTCATAATAGATGTCAGGGCGTTATTTATTTATCTTTCAATTTTACCTTATTTTTAGTGTGTGTATGTGTTTCTCTCTTTTTATGCTACAGATACTTTGATTATATATTAAGGATTCCAGTTTAGTCTTTTTAAAGGGATTCACAAGTGTACAAAGAAGTACACTTGAGGTCTTGAGTCTATCTATATATGTCTCATATGTCTTTGCTTGTGCTATTTGTTTGTTTGTTTGTGATATTACAATGTATTGGTTTTAGGTTTGTTGTATTATATTTTGTTGCATATTTTATTATCCTTTAGAAGCCTATTTTCTTTCTAATGAGAGAAAGTGGGTGGATCCAGATTAGAGGTGAGGTGGAGTTTAGTGAGGGGTAACTATAGTCAGGATATATCATGTTAGAATAAGAGCTATTTTCAATAAAAGTAAAAGAATAAATAGATGTTCCAAAAAGATAAGGAATGGTATTTCCACCACACAAAGCTGACATAATTGATACATTTTTATAGTAATCTAAGGAAACACTGTCAGTCCAATAAGTCTTAGGGTGAGAGGTGAAAAAAAAAAAAAAAAAAGAAATGCCTGTCTTACCAGGTGGTGGGCAGAAATAGATACATTACAATAGTCTTGTTCTCAGCTATGGAGAAATATAACAAAGGGAAAAAACACAGTTTGAAGTAATCTAATTAGCACTACTGCTAATATTAAATTAAATAATATATTTTGTATCAGAACACTCTCAAGTCCTCAACAGTTCTCCATGAGAAAGTGCAAGGAGAACTTGTATGGAACATTTTTATTCTAATGAATCACCTTAAATTGAGTTAGTAAATATTAATATGAATCAGAAGACTAAAGTTACTAAACAAACAACTGCATATTTGTGGACATAGTGCAAACAGAATTGTCAACATATTACATTCTACTAATAAAATCAGAGTAGAAAAATATCCCGAGGGATGGAAATAAAACGACTTACATGTGGAGGGGTAGATTTTAGTCTGCTCCCAGGATCTAGAAGTCTTCTTTGTGCTTCACTCGTTCCTTCTCTGGAATATTCTTTTATTTACAGAGTAGGTGAGGATCGAGCTTCAACAAACTTCTCGTATTTGTTTGATCTGGGGAGAAAGTATACCTTTAATCAATCATGATAAAATGCTTCCAACTATTTTTTCTTACTATTAGGGGGTAGAAAATTTAATCTATTTTGTGTTAGGGCTGAAGTAAACTGAATTGTAGGAACTGCTTTGTTGAACATCATAATCAATAAAAACCAAGTACTTAAACACCTCTAAAAGAAAACCACGTTTATATACATTTTAATTCTCACAGATAAGCAGCAGAACAAGAGAACATTAATATTAAAATCTAAATGACTAGAAAAGCCTCCAAAAATGTATTTTTAAAAGCCTGACATAATTTTTGCAAATCCATGACTCTGGATGGACTGGCTGAGACAATTAGGTTTTGAATATTTTTACTCATTCATTTTAACATCTCAAGGCTAAAGTATGACAGGGTGATTAGAAGAGTGTAAAGGAAAATCCATTTTAAAAAACTTTAATGCAGTAATAAAAAGAGATGATTTCAAAAGCCTAAGATAGACCAGAAATATGTAGAACGGGTTTATAAGTGAGCAGGAAATTTATAGAAGAATTTATTTTTAAATGGAACCAAGTGTAGAAAATGGCTGCTCATGCAAGGCACACTGTGCAAATTAGAATACATTATGCAGAAGCTGTCTAATTTTATCATAATTCCTTAATAAATCTATTAGGTGTTAAGATATACACAGTCGTTTCTTTACAAGATACAGGGACTTGCTATATGAATATCTGACCTTTGGTGTCACGAACATCCATTAGGTTAAAAGAATTCAATCTATTATACAAATTTTATTAAAATGAAAGTTTCTGATAGCTGATTTTTTTGATTCGTTAAAATTACATATTAAGACAAATGTCTTCAATTTATACCAGATGCCAGATTATTTCTGGGGACTTATCTTTAAAAAAAATTCAGTTTCTTCTACTAGGTCATATTAAAATATAGAGGAGTACCTTTAGGCCAAGACTGGAAATAAAATATTGATGTTTGGTGAGTGTTGTATGATAACACTTTAAAATTTGTTTTCATTCAGAAACTAAATGTATTAGGTGGTTTTCTTATGTTTTGGAAATTTTAAGCACTATAAATCAATATGAATAACGGACTAACTAAACACAACTTCAAATTCTATGCAAAGGAAAAACTACCTCTTCAAGCCATTTGTCTAATCACCAACTGCTTCCTTCCTTGTCCTATTGACTTGGTGTAACTTAAGATAATTTGAAGAAGGAATAAAAATACAAATTTTATTACCAAAGATTTAATAGTATTATGTGAGAAAACATTGTCATGATTAGATTTCTAGGATGAGAGAAAGGCTGTTCTGCTTTGTTTTATGAAAAGTCAATTAATCTTGGTCTAATTTAAAAGTCTTATTATAAAGACTTACTGATATGCACTTTATATATCAATATATCCATGGGGCTGCTCAAAACAGGTAGTATTCTACACATTTCAGAAGAGAAAAAAATGGTTCAGTAATATTCTGGGTAGCTGCAGCTCAAAGCATATTCTTTTCGAGTGGTTTTTAGCTGTGAAAGGACGAACAATATCAGCAGGTTTTAGTTAACCTGGTCTATTAGGTCCTATACAGGAATGCCTGTGCTAGTACATGCCTTAAGTATCTACCAGACATGTGTGAAGAGTATGCCATGTCCCTACAGGACAGAACCTAAGAATGGCTACATTTACATTTAGATATGAAAATGTACAAAG
This sequence comes from Mastomys natalensis, assembly GCA_021653895.1. Classification (NCBI taxonomy): domain Eukaryota; kingdom Metazoa; phylum Chordata; class Mammalia; order Rodentia; family Muridae; genus Mastomys; species Mastomys natalensis. Next base: position 65,935 of record JAJTUV010000425.1, on the reverse strand, counting down.
AACCAACACTCCAACACACACACACTCAGCATACACACACTTATTCACAAATTGCAAACAACATACACAGGTATAAACAGGGCATGCACACATGCATATACAACATATGCACCAACTATGTATGCAGTACCTGGCACATATAACATATGCACCTACATGCACAAACACTTATATGCACAAATAATTGCACTTTGCTTTTTAATAAAACATGCTTTGAAAGATGAAGTGTGTCTGGTTTGGGAGTGAAGAGCACATCCTGGTGTTATAGAAGATGCAGATTTGGTTCCCATCACCCACGAACATCTGCAACTCCTGTCCCAGAAGATCCAGTGCCTTCTTCTGACCTGTGCAGAAATGATATACACACATGGTGCATATACATACAAACGAACAAAGTAGCACTCATACACATAAGGTAAATGATTTTAAAATGTAGGGGCTAGAGAGATTATTGAGCAGTTAAGAGTACTTACTGCTCTTTTAGATGATCAAGGTTCAATTGCCAGCACCCATAAGGAGGGTCACAACCACTCCAGTTCCAGAGGAACTGACATGACCTTGGAAGCCTCTTACACACACATGATACACATATATACAGTCAGGCACACACATGCACATACAACAAATAATTTGTTTTTAAAAAAGAAAGCAAACGTTTGCTTGAAAATTCAAGTAGACTGTAATATTTATCCTAAAATACATAGCACAACATCTGCTAATGTCCTTTTTGGAATTTTTGCGAACTATGATCATGGTACTTTCTCACATTACTTGAACACCTTTGTTTGCAGACAACTCGACCTCATAGAACCTCGACATTTATAGCTTTGTATCCATCATTGTCGTTTCAGTATGCCCAAGCACACAGCTTTATATTTAGTGTTATGCTTTCTAGAGGATTTTTTTTTCTGTTGTTTTCTCAGAGACAGTTAAATTTGGGTGGTTTCTTTCTCTGTTGTGATGAAAGACCCTGATAAGAATGATTAAAGGAAAGGGGGTTTATTCTGATGCCCAGTTCCACGGCAGAGCTCATAATGTGCATAGTCAAGTTCTTGGAGCTGTTGGTCACATTCCAAATGAAGAGAGAAATGAATGTATGCTGCTGCTCAACTCTGTTACTCCACTTAGAGTTCAAAGTCTCAGTGAGGGCATGCTGTTACCCTGAGTACTTGTATCTTTCAGTCTTAATTAGTGGGACCAGGTTAATCCCATCCAGGAATGTTCAGAAGCCCTTGTCCCTTTTTTCTGTCAAACCTGTGTATAGTACCTTTGTCAGTAAATTCATTCTGTATAATGAAATAATTATAATTCTTGTAACTAACTACAGACACTAAATTAAGATAGCATAAAAAGCCTTATTATAGTGGCTGGCACACAGTGAGCCTGAATATATCAGAACAATAGGTAGTTTGACCAATTGTTCTTGATTGCCTGCTATGGATTTGGCTCATACCTAACTCAACCATGAGTATCTATCCCTGTCACTCTTAAAACTTTTCCAGTTTGAATAGCTATGTATTCATGCCACCTCTAATTATTATTTCTTTATCATTTGATTATTTGTTAACAAATTATTTTTCATTTCAGTTTTTGTTATAGTCCCCCGATTTTACTGCAGAATATAAATATGGGAGGAGATTATAATATATAAATCCATCATATTAACTTTAATAAATTCAAATAGATGTCTGAGAACTGAGCTTGGATTGCAGACTGTCGTAATATTTTAAGGTTGTAGAATCCTTAACAGGTAGAGCCTGATAGGAAAACTTACATCATTGAAAGTTAGCTCAGTGATAGAGATACTGGGTACCCCACACAATCATCGATTTTTAGCAACCATGAAATATACAGACCTTTTCCCCCATGATGTGGGAGCACAAACTTCAAGAAAAAAAAAAAAAACATCACAAATTGAAATCACTGGAACTGTAACCCAAAATAACCATATCAGCCTCCTAAATTGTTTTTCTCAATTACTTTGTGCCATAAACAGAAAACTGCCTGACAAAATTTCCACAAATAAAGACAGAGCTTGCTACTCTGTGCTGATCTGCTGACTTGAAGTGACTACTGAAGTGCACACTCTGCTGGTTAGTCCCTTCTCTCTTTTTTTTTTTTTAATTTATTTATTTCTATTGGATATTTTATTTATTTACATTTCAAATGTTATCCCCTTTCCCGATTTCCCCTCAGGAAAACCCTTATCTCCTCCCCCCTCCCCCTGCTTCTATGAGGATGTGCCAACCAACCACCCACTCCCACCTCCCAGCCCTCGCATTTGCCTACACTGTGCGACCTTCAAGCCTTCACAGGACCAAGGGCCTCTTCTCCCATTGATACCTAACAAGAACATCCTCTGCTACATATGAGGCTGGTTAGACTCTTCTGGGAGTCTTAACTCGTCTGAGTCTTACTCAGAGCACTGAGAACATACGTTTTTCTAAAAGTTGAGTTGTATAGTAGTTACAGCCAATGAGACACATGGTGAGACACATGAGGATTTAAATTACTAGAAGACCATGAGAAAACCTAGGACGAGAGCCGGATAAGCATTTTTATTTCTGGTTTTTCATTGAAAATCCCAGTTTGTTTCACTTACAAAGATGGTTGCAAGCAGGACCAGGTTTGTGGGGAAGTGTCAGTGTAACGGTCGGAAGCTTCTGAGGGTTTCACAATAAATGCACTAAGAGAAGTACAAAGCAGAGCAGGTACTGGTTTCTATGAGGTACAGACTGCAAGAACAGCTCTTAGCAGGTACTTGATTCCTGCCATTTCTGAATATAGAGATACAGATTTAGTCATGGTAATCGTGAACTTTTCAAGAGAGGCTAGCATGTAGGTGCCATGTGTTTGTGTATACACGAAAGAGAAAGGCAATAATCCAGTTTTTAAGATTTTACAACTATTTTCCTATTTAAAGTACAACAAATTATAAGAACTAATATACAAAAGTACTCATAAGGGTCCTGGACCACAGGATTTTGGCATCAATAGTTGAGAAGCTAGTCTATGTTCTAGCAACTATGTTATGTCATAGATTAAAAATAATCTGTTCTGATTTCTGAGGATTTTTTCAGAGTCACCAAATACATTTTAAAAAATTAAAATATTAATATTAAATATTTTAATATTAAAATATTTGCTATTTAATTTTGTTCTCTTCAAATGAAGTGTAAAATATGGTTTCCCATTTTCTCTTGCTAAGTACTTAATCTTCTGACTCTTTAGCATTTTTATGTAAATACTCTGCTACTAAATCTTATTTAAATTAGTAATGTTTTATTTATCTTCAAAATATAATCTTGATCTTTCTTTTTACCCAAGAACACATATGTTTTCTTAAATATATACCAAAAAATACCAGATGTCTCCATAAGTAATATAAAAACAAGTAGCATTTCTACCTCTGAAATTACAGTCTTTTCCCCACTACTCCAGTAATGATTTTACATTCATATCCCTCACACTCTAGAGGATCTTTAAACATCATCTCATTATTTTGCAGGCTACCAGACCTAACAAGGTTTCCCAAGCATATGCTTTTATAGTCTGTTACACTGGCAGAAGGAGAGAGGAGAAGACATTAATGTCTAAATTTGAAAATCTTCAACGGAAAATATACAAATATTTCTCCACTGTCTTTTCTTGCATGTGCATCAATGTTGTTTTAAAAAGAAATTCTGTTCAATAAATAAATGAATAACATTAGGTTGAAACTGAAGGTTGTTTATTCTTGATATCACACTTGTCTGTTTATTCTTATATTAGTTTGGTTTTCAACTGCTAGGATAAAACATTCTGACCAAAATCAACTTGAGAAGGGAAAGGTATCCTTTTCTTACATGTTCTATTACAGCCCATCATCACTAGGGATGACATGGCAGGGACTCCAACAGGAACCTGAAGGCCAAAGCTACAGCAAAGAAAGAAGAAGGGTGCTCCTTCCTGGCTTGCTCCCTGTGGCTTACCCACTTTGCTTTCTCATATGCCTAAGGACAATTTCCTAAGAAGTGTCACTACCCACAGTGTACTGGAAGTTCTCACGTCAATCAATAATCAAGACAATGCCCCGTAGACTTGCCTATAGGCCAGTGGAGACATTTTCTCAATTGGTTGCTTTTTTGTCCACCAGTTTGTGTTAAATGGGTAAAAACTAATCCACACAAATCTGTTAATAGATTTATTCAAACTTCATAAAATTAAATGGAAAAGTACTGTGCCTGCTTTTATCAGACTTGTGTCTCCTTATGATCCCATTTCTCTCAAATTCTACTTCTCCAATCTTACTATGCCCTTACAACCCAGCTTCCTTAACAGGACCTTCAGGAAGCATCCTCTTATTATCTGATACAGAAACAATCAAACACAGAGCATTTTCTGAAAGCCTTCCTTTCAAAACTTTCTACTGCCCAGTAGAGTGATGCACAACTTTAATGCATATCGATACGTTGAAGACTGAGGCAGGTGGAATTTGTGAGTTCAAGGCCATACATGGCTAAATAGAGACATCCTGTCTCAATAAAACAAAAAAAAAATTAAAAAGAGAGACAGGCAGAGAGAGAGACAGAGACAGACAGAGAGAGAGAGAGAGAGAGAGAGAGAGAGAGAGAGAGAGAGAATATTAGTTAATTAATTAAACAAACACTACTTAGGAGGCATGGTTACTTAACTCAGGTTAGCCAGATAGACAGCAAGACACTGCCTGGATGACCACCAACAGACTGTCGACTTAATCTACTGTGTAACAAGTCTGTTCATTTTGCCTGTTCACATGAATTAAAACCTCTTTGAAAACAGAATACTATACTTTGGTCTGTGTCTTTCCTAGCAATAGTAATTTTTTGAATGAAATATTAAACCACAGGACAAGATTGAGGCAGATACAGAAGAACACAGAAGAAGACAGGAGGCTTATCCTCCAGATTTTCCTCCTCCATACTTAGAATACATCATCACAGTGATATTACTTTCAGTTCTAAACAATATTGTTCAGGCATATAACTTATGAAGAACAACAAAGTCATTATTTGATTTAATTCTGTAAAATCTCAGTCAAATTACCAAGAAGGTGAGACCAAATACTTGCTTTGTAATACATCAAAGTTCTGAACTAACAGTAAATTTAGAGCTAAAATTAAAATTAGAATGTTTTGGTTTTTTTGTGAAAAGCACGTGACAAGTATGTGACATTTTTTTTTTCAAAAAAAGAGAATGAATCTCCTAGATGGATCATTATATTAATTCTGTGTTTCTTCTAGAAGCGAAGATTAAAGCCAATCCATTCAATGTATTTGAACTCACTCAATAAGTTACCCATTATTTTAAAAATAAACTAAAATTCTAACTCAATTAGTAATATTTTAAAATAAAAATATTCCATGATATATTTTCTATATTTAGTAGCCTTTCTTCAACAAGTTATCTAGTCCAAAGTTTCTCAAAATTTAGTATGCAAATAACTACATCTATAACTTGGTTTATTTGATTGTATTTCAACCTAACTACTTCTATTCTATAACAAAAGAAGATCATAAGACATTGATACTCTTGTGATTATTGTCCAACACATGTACTTCTTATAACTCTTTACACTTTACACCATTTATAACTCTTATAACACTTTACCCATATCTCACATGTGAACTGTGTATATTTAGAATTGCCAAGTAAAATTAAGTTCCTGTACAAGTCATAAAAGCAATACCCACTCCCAGGAGTGGGTAGCCAGGACAGACACCGAAGGTTTAGAGGATATCTATTTATTACTCTGACTAGTTTATGATTCTATGTTGGCTTGTTTATAAAGTGGATGGAAAAATCTATGATGTGCAAACAGTCGGGAGAGGCCAACAAAAACCACAACACCTTATCTATATTAGCCTGACAATTGAGTTTGAACAACCGTATTTTCTAAATGTACTCTATTCAAGGCTGGATATGTAATTACCTTCAGACCATAGTCTAGACATTAATGCTTTCATAGTATTTAAGACTCCTTGTAACATGCTTGCAGCTTTAAGTAAGCAAGGCTAAATCTTGACCAGATAAATTAGCAAAGAATGCAATAAAAGCCACAATAAAAGAACTTTATCCTACAAACCTTCAAGTTGCTGCTAAATGAGATTTCTTTGAAATGCAGATCAGTTGAACTAGATTAGTGAATTTTAGCTCCTGTCAACATCATAACAAAATACAAATACAATTGTTCCCTGGTCTTATCTCCGAGCTTCCATCTGCTGCCTTGTTATTTACTTTCCTTGATTTACTATGCAGATCTAAATAAGGCACATCAAGAAGGGCTTACAACACAATGGCTTCTTAAGCTTTACATCAAGGTATTTGAAACTGAAGCCAGGAAAGGGCTGCCATCAAAGACATATCTCTAATGAACTTCCATATCAGAGAAGGTTTGGTATTTAATACTGCTGTGAAAAGAAAGAGCTACAAATCAGAATGGCCTATGAAAGAAAATGCCTACAAATCTTGATGAGATTAGCACCTCTGAGAATTAATATCCCAATAAAAATGATGTCTGGTACCTTGAAGAGTTAACTCCCAACCTTTCCAAATATAATGCACTATGTCAGGAGCAGAGAAATCATTTGACAAGGTTAAAAGGTCAGGAAAGAATTTTTAATTTTTGTTCTATGCTAGACAATAATAATATTATTTTCCCTCTGCATAACAATATATCTATAGCAGAACAAACACCCTTGACTAGAATTAACAGAACTGTAACATGACTTTCGATGTCATAGACATTTTGCAGTTTTCAAAAGGAAAAATTAAGAGAAAACTTCACAATAAAATAATGTAATGTAAAATGACAACATGCAACTTTTGTTCATCTATTCTAGTAGTTCCTATTTCTTTCCCCACAGCAATCTATGCTAACAGAGTAATAATTCCTGTCATTTTGTAAACCCTGAGATATTTTTCCACTATATACCACCATTCTTTATGGAAAATAAGGAAATAATCCTTCTACTCTCCGTTCCCACTAATTTTATTTTTTTCGCTTATATTTCTAACACACTGAGCTCGAACAAAATAATTCACAAAACTAACGTGAAAGTTTCCCACAAACTCCTTGCAATCCTGCCTGACACTTTCTTTCCCATCAGCAATAAGGTCTATAAACAAATGATACTTTGTGGGGATTTTTTTTTTTCCTAAAGAAAACATTTCAATCATTTATGTCATTCTATAGAGAAGATCCCACAAGCGTGTTCTGTTCTGTGGATCAATCAGTTCCAAACCAAAGTAGACATGTTGTTGACTCCCGTGCCTAGAAATCCTGCTCCAGGCTCACCAGATGATGAAAACTGAGGTATGCAGTGTACACGGCCCCACATGGCATTCAGTAGCTCCTGGGCATGTCAAACTTCACAACCACCCTACAGTCAATGACAGCAAACACCTTCCTTGTTCTTCTTTCCAAACATAAATTTGCCTCTCTCATTCCTCTGAATAATGGGCTGTCTTCCAGAAACAAAGCCTTAAATAGAAGCAACCTCCCATGCCTATACAACAGAAATCACAGTTTGTCTTTTTGTTGGATTTCATTTCCTCTAGGTGATGTTCCAGACTCATTTACAACCACAAGAGACTGTTGCTACCTCTTCTTGTTTAATGAAATGACAAAACAACAGATTTACATATTCAATAGCAGGTGCTATAACAGGTTTGTCTCCTCTTGACCTAAAACATGTAAAGGAGGTTTATGTGCAACAGCTGTCTCAAAGGTATTGGAGCTCTGATGGGCAGCCGAAACTCTGCCATCTGTGGAAGTGTGTGTTCAAATGACAATCTGCTTGAAGAACCGATTGATAGCTAGGGTCTCACTTTTATCCATATGTTGAGTTCTCAACTTTGCATGATTTTGCTATCAGTCTGCCACAAAAGATCTTAAACGGAAAAGCTTACATGAACAGTTAACATATACAATTGATCATTAACAGACATTTCTTTTCACTATTTTAATACACTGTAAGGTATCCAATACTGTATTATAATAACAGTATCCCATCCCAGGACCCAATTTTCACTGCTTAATGGTTTTAATTGCTAGGATAATGACCAAAATAACGACATCCTCTGATTCCTGCAACCTTATCTGTTTCCTAAGCTATTCTTATATTCAAGCTACAGTTTTAAATTTTAAAAACAATGAAGTTACATTGTAGCTTTTTAAAGCTCTCTTATTTTTAGCTTTAATTAAGGCAAGAACTTTTTTGTGAGGATATAACAATTCCCTTTAAGATGAAAGGCTATTCTTTTTTCCTTCTACATGAAAATAAAGAATCCAAGTTGGACCATGGCCAAAATGGTTTATTTCGAGTAGTGTTTGTAAAAGGCAGCACTATATGACCCAAGCTTGAGGTTGGATGATCTTTCTAAGGTCTAATTTACTTGTCAAAAGAGGTTATCATCAAACTGTACAAAGTCTAGATGTGAGCAGTACTGCTTAATAAAACAAATCATCGACATCACTTTCTTAAGGAGCAGCAATTGCTTATAAACACACAAGATTTGTTAAATTAAACAATCTCCACATCACCAGTGAAACAATCTAGCACCACCAGATATTAAAAAAAAACCTCCCTCCTTCAAACACACACACACAAACACACATACATGTATACATATACTCACATGCATACACACAAATGCACATACATACCCACATATACACACAAATACCCAAATACATATATACAAATACACAAGCCCATGCACACACACAGGTATACATACATATACTCACACACAAATGCACACACATACCCATGCCTATATACCTAGACACACACATATACTAGACACACAAACATACTGCCTAAGTTTAATGTTCTATTATTAAGACCACAAACTTTGTTTACGCGTGAAAGGACAGAAACAGCATGAGCTGCCAAATTGTCAAACTGACTTAAATTTAATAAAAACTTCTTAATTTGAAGTTTCATAACATTTGGATCATTCAAACTCAAATGAAACCATAATTTATTATGAAAATTAAGCTTTCTAATTTTAGTGAAACACAGATTTTAAATCCTTTTGCAACTTCAAGTGGATACTTTTAAATTTTTAAGTTAGCCTCAATGGATGTTAGAGTTTTGCTGCCATAATCTTGTTTTTCAAAAATTCTGTTTGTTTTTTCCTGACAGAACACTTCTACCTAATGATAGGAAGGAGAAACAAACATGTATACCTGACGGCAAGTGATTTCCAATCCCTCCATTTGTTTTATGATGTCTATTTTTCAGAATTAAAGTATTATTTAAAGGAAGAAGAAAGAAGGAATAATCGGTGCCTGTCTCCAAGGCAAGGGAGACGAGACTTCATCCTGATCCCTTTAAAGCCTTCCCAAAATTTTAAAAATGAAAATCATTTACTCGGTAGGTTGTAACTGGCTTTGCTAAGCTGCAGTAATCCATCATGTGGATAAATATTTAGACAATATTTTAAATGTGTACAATGTTCTTGAGCGAATGCCACAGTTCCAGGCTGTCGTGTAAATACAGTCTGATCAAAACCATTCTGCTTGCATAATAAAAGCCCAGCTAGAGACAAAACTGTTCAGCCAAGGAGAGAATACTGATATTTAGGAAAACTGTAGCAAGAAAAAGTGACCACCAGTGAGATAAAGCGCAACAGTGTTGAGTTCGGAAGATCATTTTGTGAAAAGTAGACACCATCTAAGTAATATTATCTATTCTAAATAGGTGCTGAGGCTGTTTTATTTTCATTACTATCAGTGAACAATGATGGTACATCTATTGAATGAACATCACTACACAGCTGAGAGGCTGATAAAGTACCACAAGGCATCCTGATGACAGAGTAATTTCCAAGTCTGCCTTTAAAGTCAAAGAAAGCAGGACATGTCAGTGTGTGTAAGTTAACTCCACATTTGTGGGTTCCTAGGGAACCAACAACATCTAAAAAGGCACATATTTCTACATTACATTGACTACTTTGAGGAATGATGGCAATAGGAACGATATATTTAGTATTGGAAAAGTAGAAATGAATACTTAATGCTTTCATGGGAGCACATCCACCCACGGAATACCACACTTAAACATAGGCAAAAGCCAACCCTGCAGGCTCCACTCTGGGCTGGCTGTGTACTATAGAGAAACCCCTGGCTAGTATATAGTACATGTTATACAGATTTCAGAAAAGAAGAAAATCAAATCAGCCATAGTAACCAGTGAGTGTCATCAGTAGAGTAGAAAGTCATTAGTATGCCTACCCATCACTGTTTCAAAGCTGATTCCTAGTGGAGACTCTAAATACAGACTAAATGGTATTTATTTAACTCCTAAAATTTTCTAATTAAAAACAAAAACAAAAAAACAAAACGTTGCTGAGGACATACCTCAACCCACAAAGCACACAAAAGCCCTTGGTTTGATTCCCAGCATGACATAAACCAGGGATTTCAACTCACACCTGTGAAACTCTTGGAAGGCCATGGCAGAAGTATGGCTCAAAGAGGCAAGGTCATCCTCAGATTGAGTGCTGAGTTTGAGGCCAGCCTCAGCTACATGAGACGCTGTATCTCTTTCTGTCTAACATGCACACAAAAGCTATTGGGATTGCTAAAACTTAGGACATATTGACTAAGAAGCCTCAAATCAATTTTTGTTGTATCAAGTTTTGCTATATATTTAGCATTTTGTAGTGTGTGTGTGTGTGTGTGTGTGTGTGTGTGTGACTTGTCTGTGTGCACGTAGAAAACAGAAAACAGCCTTGGTTATCCAACTAAACCTGTCTCTGTCTCTGTCTCTGTCTCTGTCTCTGTCTCTATATCTGTCTCTCCCTCACTGAGATTAAATATTTGTATCACCCGATTGGAAATTTTCTGAAGACTCAATTTCATGCTTGCAAGGTAATCCCTTTGCCAACTGAATTCCTTTTACGTTCATATGCCTTTAGTGTTTGAAAATATTAAATAAAATTTTCTTAATTGTAGACACTAAAATTAAGTTATAAAGAAAAGTGCCTACTGATAAGAATTTGTATTTGTCCAAAAAGGATTAAAATCACTTATAATTTATATTTTATTATTTAAATGAATGCAATGTTTTGCTAAATAAAAATATCCAAAACAAATGGGCAATTAATGATAGAATTCTGGTGATTGTTATAGTCATAATGTTATTGATGATTTTTTCAAACTAAGCTAATTATGAATGCTTGCTAAAATGTACTTTTTGGAACAAAACAAATGAGGATTTATATTTACCTTTGAAAAGGTTATTTTTGCTGGGAGGTGGTGGACCATGCCTTTTATTCCAGCACTTGATAAGAGACAGGCAGATCTCTGAGTTCAAGACCTGTCTGATCTACATAGGAAAAAACCTGTGTCAAATAAGAAAAAAAAAGAAAAAGAAAAAAAAGAAAACCTGCCTCCCCACCCCCCAAAAAAAAGAAAAGAAAAAGTTATTTCAACTTGGCCTCACGCCGGGCGGTGGTAGTACACACCTTTAATCCCAGCACTTGGGAGGCAGAGGCAGGTGGATTTCTGAGTTCGAGGCCAGCCTGGTCTACAGAGTGAGTTCCAGGACAGCCAGGGCTACACAGAGAAACCCTGTCTCGAAAAACCAAAAAAAAAAAAAAAAAAAAAAAAACAAAAAACCTTGGCCTCACAATGAAAGTATGAGAGATATTTTTCATAGTGTGTATGGAAAACTTAGGCTACTTACTAATCACATATCACATTGTTGTAAATTATTAATTAATCCATTTGTTATAGTAGCATTGGAGACTTGTGCAGGGAACATTATTTCCTTCTGGTCAACAGAATGGAATCTGCCCAAGTTGGAGAACTAACATGCTTGTTAGGCTGGTCATTTGCTAAGGGAGAACACATGTGGAGTAAGTTCACCTTAAGCTATGCTAAGGACATGAGAGGAGTTCTTATCCTTTAAGAGAAAACCTACTTTTCCTTCCCAGAAACCCCGAGTGAAGTGTCTGCAGAGCAGAGCTTCTTCAGTCTGCAGACTTTCCTTACTGGCTTTGCTCTTTTTCTCCTTTGTCTAGGTCTGCTCTTCTGGGTAGTCTGGGCTCCTATTCATTCTCCTTTACTGCTTTCCATTTCCTTCTGCAGTCTGACTGCTTACAAATGCCATGCCTTACCTCTTCCTGTTGTGTCAGCCATCTTTTTCCTCTGAGAGACTGTGGAGATTTAAAGTTTTTCTACCCCAGGATTTTTCTTTATAATTGTTTTTTTTTCTTCTAAGAAAAATGAAATTGAGCCTTTCTTCGTAGCATTTTGTTTAATTTTTGTTTTGTTTATAAAATGTACTACCCTGAAAGAGGATCAGTGGAGCTCCCAAATTTACCAGTAATAAAAATGCTGAGAAATGGGAAAGAAATAAATATGAAAGGTTAGAATAAATAAAAAATAATATCTATTTTCATAATTTACTGAAATAAATCAATGAAAGTGCATAGTGAAGGGCTTCCGAGGTTACTGATTGCATAGTCATGATCAATATCTGCTCTATGATCTTTTCTCTGAATAAAGAATACAGAAAAGAAAGTAGACTGGTTAGAACATTGGTCAGGAGTACAGTTAGAATAAAAAGCAAAGGAAAACAAAGTCAACATTCACAAGAACAACCTTCAGTGGAAGAAAGAACTGCTATAGGAAGTAGGAATCATTACTTGCAAAATTCTCATGGAGAAATTTATGGCCTCAGAAAACTATGGAAACGATAGAAACTACAATAAAATAATAGCAACAACAATGAAAACAACAACAGCATAATAACAGACCCCTAAGGTTCTGATAGAGAGGACAGGAAAGGGTGACCTCCAAACATAAGAAGAGAACAGCCAGGTGCCAGAAAGGTAACCAACATAAGAGGTTACTACAGTGTCAAGGAAAAGAATCTTGTAAGGACTGGGAACAAAATCTAGTTATGTGATACAGAATACATCAAGGTGCTCAAGTGTTTTAAAAGTTTTTATAATATTTGAAGTGAAATAGCAGTCAGTAATGCTAACTCTTACTAAATTATGTCAAAACTTTGCCTTCTTTCAAAAATGTACACAATTTAAAGTATACATATTGTCGGGACATCACATGAAAGCTGTAAAGTTTTGTTGTCTGGTTTATGAAATCAGCTCTCTCTTTGTTCCATGAGATCCAGGAATCAATTAGTTACAACATGGTGGCAAGCTTCTCCATTGCTGAGCGCTGCTTTGCTGTGCGGGTTTCAGAGTTCAAAGTGTGAATATTTTTTTAAATGCGTTAAATTAAGCCAGGCATAGTGGCACATGCTGTTAATCCCAGCACCCAGGAGGCATGGCCAGAGGCAGAAGTATCTCTATGAGTTTAAAGCCTCCTTGGTCTACATACTGAGTTCCAGGACAGCCAGGGCTACATAGTACAACTGTCTTGTAAAACACACACACACACACACACACACACACACACACACACAAACACACACAAGTAAACAAAGAAACAAAGGAACAAAGACTATGGGTGAAACACCGACTCAGGCTCAATGGTACTGAGAACCTTGGCCTCTCCTAACAAATGAACAGTTCTTGGAGAGACACAGCATGGCTGGTTTGAAACCATCATTTCTATGAAGGAAAAGCTATCCACTTTACCCCCCCACCCAAAGAAGCAGTATGAGGGTGCTTGGAAAAACCCAGTATTTGACAAGGCACAGTCCTTATTATCTCCAACTCTGAATTGGCCACACTCTGCACTATTTCCCATAATAAGCTATATAAAATGTTTCACTGTAGTATGTTAATGATGTGTGTCTTCTTTCACAAACTTTATTCACCTACAGTTACATCACTAGAAGGCAAAAACTGAAGAAATAGAAAGAAAATGTTATTACAAAAATAAACGTACTAAAGTCTGTCCAGTGGGAAAAAATGTCAGAGAATCTATAGAATCTCTATGACATATGTTTTGTGATCTTTTAAAGAGTCTCATCTTATGTTTAAGGATTTTAAACTCACAGAATAAAATATTGATCAGGTAACTATAAAGTGGCTGGGTACTAATATGCTTGCCTCCAAGTGGGACAAGCATGAGTTTGATACCTGAAACCCATCTGGAGAAGAGAGAGGACCAATTCCTCTATGCTGTCCTTTAACCTCCACAGGTACATGTGGCAAGCACACCACACACACTCACACAGAGAAAGAGAGAGAAAGAGAGAGAGAGGAGAGAGAGAGAGAGAGAGAGAGGGAGAGAGAGAGAAGAGAGAGGGGGCATAAGAATGTAATGTTTTATAAAGACTGACTAAGAATAGGCTAATTAGTTTATTTGGGAAATAAATCTCAATTCTCTCATGTCACTTGGTCCTGTGGAAGCTATAAGCTCCAGACAAGGGGATGCTAAAGGGTGAGGTGGGTATGGGTGGGTGGGGGAAAGCACCCTTTTACAGACAAAGGAGAGAAAGATGGGTGAGAGGTTCATGGAGGGGAGAATGGTAAAGGGGATAACATTTGAAATGTAAACAAATAAAATGATTAATTTTTTAAAGTACAGCAAAAAGAATATATTTAAATATCATGGAATTTAATCAGTGATGAATTTAATTATGCAACTCTCTTTACCAGAGTAGAAATGGTCAGACCAAGGCTAGATAGCCATCTGTGAAGCAGGATTTTGAACTGGATGACCTTTAAGATTCTTTCCAACTCAGAGACTCCATGACTCTGTTGATAATGACTTTGTTTCAGGCAGTTGCCAAGTGACAAGTCTATTGTTTTTCCTGCCTGTCATATACAGCAATGGCAATAACTATCATTTTTCTCAAATGCCATGACAAATTTATATCATAGTGTCAAATTGGCAATTAGCAACCCCCAAATTTCTCCCTTTTCGTAATATGCACAACCATCATAAAGATGTTCCCAATTTTTAAAGGTATGTAAATAAAATTCACTTGATATATAGAAAGAAATGTCAATGTCCTTTGCTCTTTTTCCCGTCCAGCTTCAGCAAAAATACAACACCCTCTCCAATCTACCACTGCCTACACCAATAAATAAAGTGTCTTGTTCATCCGTCTGTCCCTTCCTATGAGCATTCATTGACTCTATATGCAGGGCAATCTTCCAAGTTAAGAAAATACGTGACAGACTTAGAATCACTGTGGCTATGCAGAGGTAGGGTTCGTGAATCAATTTTTGTCAAGACACTATATAGTTACAAAAAATCACTATCCAGTTTATATCTACCCCAAAGATACCTGAACTACTTTCCCAAACCAATGATATTGACTAAGTCTAGGAAGAACAAGATTCTTATACCCTGATTATCTGGTTATAAATTAAATGAAAGCCACCATTCTAAGTGATACCCTGCACCAAAATATAAACATATGTAACAAACAAAGAAGTTTCTCATCATTTACAGAATAGTGTAATGAGATATTTGCTTTATTTAAAAACCCATAGATATTATAAGAGTATGTTTCATTTTTTTAATCCCAAGTAAAGGATACAGGGCTACTTCAGACTGTCCACAGCAGCTGACTATGATTTGCCTCAGGCTCTAGCAGGGGTGTGATTTTGCCAGCTGCAGATAGTTTCTGCAAGTACAATGTTTGGAATTCTGGGGACTTTTCAGAGGATATATAAATACTGGAGACCTAATAGGAGGGGCTGGTTGGCCAGCGAATAGTTGAGTGATGTTTGCTGCTATTTGTTATGGTTTGTCAAGTAGTCATGAGCAAAGAAATGAGGAGGAAAAATTAAATAGACTGACAGAGACGATAAGGAGGAAGTAATCTAACAGTATTGTCACTTCCTTTCCCCTTCTATCCTTTTTTCTCTCCTACCTAGAGTTAGGAGATTGGGAGGGTAGAAGAAAAAGGTGGAGAAGTGTGGAAGTAAGAGAAAGATCACAAAGTACCAAAGATCTACTACAATACTTTAGTAATATAAAATATTTCATTATTACCTTAGGGCAGTGGTCCTCAAATTAAGTAATTCTGTGAGCCTTTCATTCATTTCCTCATGCTGTGGTGACTGCTATCCATAAAATTATCCAGGGTGTTCCTCAAACCCATGTCCACCCAACCTAAAAGAGGGGACTTCCACCCCTAGACCAAGCAGAGAGAGGCTACCCAGAACCCTCTCTGACTGGTGTCTGAATTCTTGCTTAGGCTGCTAGGCTAAACACTGCAAGGTAATATAAATAAAAGTTAAAAATATCTATCTGGGTTTCCTGAGGGACAAGCCTGACTGCATAGGGGTTGATGTCAAAAGTATCCCCTCTCCAGGAAAAAGACATCGGATGGGTATGGCCCTCATGCCTCACTGGACAATGACAGGAGGACCGGAGCCATTACAAGGTCCCCTTCAATTATTGGAGGTCAGGCCTCTATCCCCACCTTCACAAGAATAGAATCGCCAAGGCCCTTCTATACTTAGAGAAGGGAGGAGATGTCAGGAGCAGCCCTGCATATACACTAAAGGTTTTGCTACTTCATAATTATAATTTTGCTACCGTTATGGTTATGAATCACCATCTAAATATGTGATATGCCGGATATTTGATAGACGACCCCACCGGGGTCATGACCCACAGGTTGAGAACTGCTGCCTTAAAATGACTCAAGCCCCTCATATCAAAAGGTTTTGAAAACAAATTTTAAATAGCTTCTGCGTATACTTTCAATAATTATTAAAGATAACAGAATTCCTTAAATAAGAAAGTTTCAAGAAAGTGAAAAGTGCTGAAAGTTTATTAGTTGACGACTGATTCACTGTTTCTATGCATTCCAAAATTTCCCATGGTGTGATTAAAAGTTCTATATTACTTATTTTTTTATGTATTTTAAAATTCAAATTCAAACACCATGTGAAAAGGTAATCACTTTAACCTTTTGTGGTAAAATTATATATAGCCAAAACTATTAAAACACATGTAAATATTTTCTTTCTTAAAATGATGAATTTCAAAATACTATTTGTTAGCATAAAATCCAAGGTCTAACTGAAAGGTTTATTTAAAGTTTTAATGCAGTAGGATATTTCACATACATGTTTTATGTATACCAGCCCTTATGGTAGTACAATAATAACATTAAATGATTAAATGTCATAGTTTTACCCTGAGATTCCACCTCACACCAGTCAAAATGGCTAAGATCAAAAACTCAGGTGATAGTAGATGCTGGCGAGGATGTGGAGAAAGGGGAACACTCCTCCATTGTTGGTGGCATTGCAAGATGGTGCAACCACTCTGGAAAACAGTCTGGCGGTTCCTCAGAAAATTGGACATATTATTACCTGAGGACCCAGCTATACCACTCCTGGGCATATACCAGAAGATGCTCTAACATATAACAAGGACATATGCTCCACTATGTTCATAGCAGCTTTATTTATAATAGCTAGAAGCTGGAAAGAACCCAAATGCCCTTCAACAGAGGAATGGATACAAAAATGTGGTACATTTACACAATGGAATATTACTCAGCTATTAAAAACAATGAATTCGATAAATTCTTATATAAATGGATGGAACTAGAAAATATCGTCCTGAGTGAGGTAACCCAATCACAAAAGAACACACATGGTATTCACTCACTGATTATTGGATTTTAGCCCAGAAGCTTGAAATACCCAAGATTCAACTCACAGACCACATAAAGCTCATGAAGAATGAAGACCAATGTGGGGCTTCAGTCCTTCTTAGAAGGAATAGCAAATACTCAAGGGAGCAAATATGGATGCAAAGTGCAGGACAGAAACTGAAGGAGGGGCCGTCTGCAGACCATTCCACCTGGGTATCCATTCCATGTGCAGTTACCAAAGGTAGATGCTGATGTGGATGTCAGGAAGTGCATGCTGACAGGAGCCTGACATAGCTGTCTCCTTAGAGGTCTGCAAGAGTCTGACATATTCAGAGGCAGATGCTCACAGCTAACCATCAAACTGATCATGGAGTTCCCAATAGAGGACTTAGAGTGAAGACTGAAATAGTTGAAAGGGTTCGCGACAATACCAACCAACCAGAGCCCCCAGGGTCTAAACCACCAGCCTGGGAGTGCTTAGGGAGGGATCCATGGCTCCAGCTATATATGCAAGGGTGTTATAGGTGGGAGAAGAGATTCTTGGTCCCATGAAGGCTGGATGTCATATGGGGAGGAATTCGAAGGTGGGGAGGGGAGGTGCGGTGGAAGGGTAGGTGGGGGGACACCCTCATAGAAGCAGGAGGAGGGAGGATGGGATAGGGAGTTCCTGGGAGGGAGGGGGGAAAATGGGGTAAGGGTAGAACATCTGAATTGTAAATAAAATATCCAATTTAAAACAATGTCATAGTTTTAAAAACAAAGCAATTTTATTTCACCCCTTTGGAGAGGTAACCTGAAGCTCAAATATACTTCTTCATCTTGTGGAGTTTGGTGAGCGATTCAAATCACTCCAGCAAAGCAATTATCAGTAGAAATGCCAGTGTGAACATTTCAAAGTGTTTTAGGAGGTCAAAAATAGAATTCCATTCATTTCTTAGCCATTTAATCATTCTTTCTGTTTTGTTACACTCGGAGTAAACTGTAATTTTCAGGTAAAATTTGAAGCTTCTTCTTGATGAGATTTCCTTGTAAGAATACTGTGTGGTATAAATCTCCAGCATTGAGAATATTTATAAATAAGCATGGTTTTCTCCAAGAGGAAATAAGAATGAGCAACCTCAGATGGAGCAGCATTGTAATGTCTGAAAAAGAGTTTTCATTGGTATTATAACATAATTAAGCCTGTACTTATGGAATTGTACAGAAAATATTAACTTTTGATATCACAAAATACTTTTATATGATTTATATTAATAGACTACAACATCTGAGGTGCGCCGTGTGCTGAAATTTAAACACTTAAGGACAAAAGGAAATGGTGCTATGATGACTCTTTATAAATGAAAACATCACCCAACTCACTTTGCAACTGCTGTTTAAAAACAGAGAAGGAAAACAAGCTGAAACATAGGCCCATATGCAAGTGACTCAAAGGCTTATTTCACTGTTTGCTTAAATTGGCCCACTCTAGGAATGGTGAAAAGCTGAGTAAAACAGTTGCTGATGTCACAGTCACTCTACCATGGTTTAGTTCTGTGAGCAATGAAAACCATTCCTGTCATCTTTCCACAACACAACTACTACTGCTTGCCCAATGTTCCTGGTCCTTACATTTGGGCACATGGTAGGGGGGTCAGACCTTCTCCATCCTCTTGAAACCATGTGAGGCGATTTGAATTGCTTTACTAATGGAATGAGAACAGCAACTTCTAGTGCCCGTAAGTGAGTCACTGTACTCTCTCTGCTGGTGCATCAAGTTACAGCAAATGTTCTCACGGCCTGCTATCTCCCAGACCACTATCAGCAGAAAAACTTAACCATCGGAACGGGATTCATAACCTTCTCCAAAAATAAACTGTTGTTGAAACAACCCAAAATACCTCGACCAATACACTTGTGACAGTGAGCTTTGATTACCAACCTGACAAGCATCAGTAATTGCCTGGAGAGAGACACCATTTCTGCCCACAGGCATGCACATGCCTGATATTAGTTAGCTCCTGGGTGTTCTTTGGAGACACTACTAACAGATCAACTGAAGTGGGAAGATCTTCTCTAAATGAAGGCAGCTCTACTGTACAAAAGGGAGAATGCTCGCTGGCTGAGCAAGCATTATTGACTCCTCATGACTGAGGATGCAATGTGAACAGCTTCATCAAGTTCCTGATGTCTTGCCTTCCCCAACTGAGTGGAACCTTAGATTGCAAGCCCAATAAACTTTACCTGAAGCTGCTTTTGTGAGATTATTTTATCACAGCACCTGCTTTCAAATTTTAATGAGTGATATTTAAACTTTTCTCATTCAGTGCTTGTAGAACTTAAATTTTTAAAATATGAGCAGAAAAATTTAAAAAAAACAACAGACCATTTTTAAGTTATTTTGTTTGTACATACAAATTTTAAGGGCGAAAATTACACTCTTCATTAAGGTAGACAATATACAAATAAACAAAAGAATCACATTTGATGAGCTAAGATACTTGGATACTGTGGTAGACAGATGTGATACTATCAAGATGCTGTCTGTGTAGTGCATTGGCTAATTTACCTGGCCACAGAAAACTTACTCTGTAGTGGCTCTAATGAGAGAAGATGAAGGTCACCATTTCTACCAAACTTGATGTTCCAGTTTCTTATGCCAACCCTTCCTTGTGCTATATCATAAATATAATACATCTTATTTGCATATTTTACATATAAAAAAAGGATGTGGAATCTTAGGTGTGCAACAGATATATAAGTAGGGTGAAACTTGCCTGTAAACATTCTTTACAGAAGAGAAAGGAACATTTCTCTATCCAGATCTCACACTGAAAACAAGAGAGATATTTCATATTAGGCTCAGAATGTCAGCTAGAAAACGGCTGCAATCTATGGACACTTCCATAATTGTATAAGGGAAATATATTTCTAAGATTTTTTTTTTCAAAATCAGACACTTACATCCCTCCTTCAGCATTCCTTGGATTTTTGTATTTATTACTTTTAAATTTCAAAGATCTCTGACTATTTGACACAAATAGTCAAAGAACAAGCAAGACAATAAACAAAATTCCAAGAACACTCCCTTGATCACTGTTTCTAAGGGCTTATCAGCATGACCAAAATATCTGAGCCAACTTCCCTGTCCTAGCCCAAAGTCATTTTCATGTCTGAATCCTTCTTTCTTGATCTAACCTAAAATTTAGATTCCTGCCTGAAATTACTTCTTTGTTCTAGTCTAATGTCAGATTCCTGCCTGATGCCTGCATTCTCATTCTACCACAGAAAAAGTAAGACAATACCCCTGGAGTAGCTGACAGCAAGGACAGTGCCACCACAAGCTTGGTATTCTGGCTCCATATTAATCTGCTGGTAACCTTTTTCCCCTTCAACTTGTCCTATACCTAAAATAATAGGTTTAGTTATACATATAGTGAAGATCAGGAAGAAATATTAAAGTGAGTTTATCATATAAGTCATCTAATTAACCATAAGATTAAAAGCAATAAAATTTGATTCTAATGAAAACCAGGAAACCGCAATTTGGTAATGGTAAAGGGGCTAGAAATTGTTAAGAACTCAGAGAAATCTGGAAATGTGCCTCATGTCTTAATACATGGCAAAATAAAACTGGTACAAACTTTGAAACTTCCATCACCCTAGCTAGTTTTCCCAGTGTTGGAAGATGCTATGCAAGCTACCAGGGCAGGAAAGTAAACATCGATAATCCTAAACTACTTGAGGAAAAGAAAAAAAGAATAGAAAAGTATTTGAGAGGTGGTTTGGTGGGTAAGAGGCTCTTCCAGAGGTCCTGAGTTCAATTCCCAGCAACCATATGGTGGCTCACAACCATCCGTAATGGGTTCCAATACCCTCTTCTGGTGTGTCTGAAGAAAGCTACAGTATACTCATATATATATATATAATAAATACATGTTGAGAAAAAAATAGAAAAGATAATCCAAATCTATGAACCCTGAAGGCTACAGTAATGACTGGACTGACAGAACATGCTTACTGGTGCAATTGTGCCATAAATTTTATAGAAATAAGTGACCACATTGTGATTGGACTTAATGCACATGAAAGAAGATGAACCCAATCAATACATGGTAGTATTGGTCTAAGAACCTATGGATACATAGGTCATATACTCTAAGGGAGAGGTTACAACTGTTATGATGCTACATGGACATAATGTTCGACTCTTAATAATCTTTTAGTTATAGATATAGATCAATGCACCTCTCCCATGTTATCTGAGAAACTTCATCTTACAAAAGATGGTGACTTATAGTAGGACCCACAACTGGCCAAAATATAGAAAATGAGAGACTAAAGAGTTCTCAGCCCTAAAGGATCTTATACCCCATGCATAAAGCTCAGTGACCACTGCAGAAGAGGTTTTAGAAAGAGTATAAGACAGGGAGTCAGGGATGACTACCAGGAAACATTATGTTATGGACACAGCAAAAAAGCTACACATATGAACTCACAGTGATTGGGCAAAGATGTAGAAACCTGTGCAAGTCCAAGTCAGACCAAAGTCCACAGTGGAGAAGAGAGTTGGGTTCCCAATACAACCCTAGCCACAGAGCTATTGATAATTTTTTGCTGCTGGGAAAGAGGTTTTTTTTTTTTTCTGGGAGTTTCGTTCTTAATAATTCAACCACTCTCTATTAGGAGACCACACATCCTAAAAGCTTGAGCAACATAAATTGGTCCTGAAGAATTTCTTGAAAAAGACACAAAATTGGGTTAGAAGGCAGTAGATCTGAAAGAGTTTGGAGATGAAGGTGATTATAACAAAACATTAAGAAAAATGTAAAAAAAACTAATAAAAATTCAAAAAAACAAGCAAGCAACTAATCAGAAAAACAGTTAACGGCAGTATATGTTTATACAGAATGTATCTTCATACAGTGATCATTAAATTATGTTAAATTTATTTTAATCAGAAATGCTATGATATATAAAATAAAAGCATAAATTGTATGTCATAGAAAGTAGCATTTCCAGAATAGTGCTGTGACAACATGGAGCAAAGACACAGTTAAACTGGTCAGAAATGGGAAAGAGAAAAAAGAAAGAAAGAAAGAAAGAAAGAAAGAAAGAAAGAAGAAAGAAAGAAAGAAAGAAAGAAGAAGGAGGGGAGGGAGGAGGGAGGAGGGAGGGAGGAGGGAGAAGGAAGGAAGGAAGGAAGGAAGAAAGAAAGAAAGAAAAAAGAAAGAAAGAAAGAAAGAAAGAAAAGAAAAATTAAAAGTCAAGGATCAGGGGATTAGATACTTAAGGCATGGACAAGGTTGTAAACGTAATTGTTTCTCTAGTTTTAGCTCTGTCATGAATTTTCCATGGGGTGTGTGTGGTGAACAGATGTATAAAAATCAATTTCATAGTGAGAGTCTAATGTGAAGCTCCACAGCTTCTAACTATTCACAAAAACTATAAATAAATTCACCAAGATGCACAGACTTTGGATCTGGATTATTTTGCTGGACGATATTTTTTAGTTGCAAGTTCTTTATAATAAACTTTAAAATAGTTTTTAAAGATGAGTCTGTGAACAGTGCTGGGAAAAGATGGTTCTGTGGTTAAGAGCACCTTTTCCTCCTTCTGAGGACCCCGGCTCACTTTCTAGCACCCACTTGGCAGCTCACAACGATCTGCAACTTCAACCCCAAAAGATTTGATGTCTTCTTTTAGTTTCTTTGAGCACCAGGCATACACCTGGGGAACAGAACACGTGTACACATAAAATACATGCCAACTAAAACAACTGAAATCTAAGAAGGTCCATTTGGAAACATACAACAATTGTGTTTTGATTCAAGCAAATGCATGACATTCAGAACAGTGGCATGTGGTGGAATACCCAACATCACAGCTTGTGTTCAGCTCTCTCCTCGGATCCTCTCCTGGAGCCATTACAACCTCTTTGCTTCCCTAGAGTTCTTGAAGGAAAATTGCAATTGTTTTCTTATAAGCATTATACACAAGTAATCCTATCTTCCCCTTCAAAAGCTTATATGCATGAAATCTCTAATATCTGTATATATTCGTTACGCTTTCTTCATAGCCCTCATGCCTTATTTCTACCTTCTTAATTGGTTGCTGTATATTTAATTGGCATCCTGTTCTAGAATGGAATGTTTCAGGACTCAGCCTTTTTCTAGTACCCTTCTTTGGTAATATAAATATTACAAAGAATTTCTTTTTTTCTCTTTACATCACTTTTTTTTTTTCAAACTCCATATTCTTACTAAATACTTCTGACTAATTTTGTGGAAACAAGATCTATTTTCTTACCCACGTCCAAAAGTAAATAAATAAATAAATAAATAAATAAATAAATAAATAAATAAACCAGTCCTATGCAGTCTGGCCTCATGTACTATATACCCAGGATCAATTGTAACTGCTTTCTTTGTTCTAGGTACCTCATTAAATCTGCGAGGGAAACTCACAGGCTAAGCCTCGAAAATAGCTTTGCAATTTGGTAATTTTTTATTACCTTTGTTCCCAGTTCAAATTACCATTATTTTTTATTTAGATTCTTGCAACAAAGTCCTAACTAAGTGCATCATACTTGCTTCACTGTCTTCATCTCTTCGTGCAAGCTACCTTCAAAACAGCAACCACAACAGCAGAGTGCAAAGATGCTATAGTTTGGATACACTTCCCTTAAAGTTTGTGTGTTAAAACATTTGTCTCTGGCCCATGCCATGGCAGTATTAGTATATCATGGAAGCTTTAAGTGGCAGAGTTTAGTGAAGCTTTTTGGGTCCATATAGAACATGCTCTTGAAGAGTATAGTGGTTTTCTTACCCTTTTACTTTCTTTTGTTTTAACTTCCTGGCCATGACAGATTATTTTTCCCCACTATGAAGCGCTGCCATGATGTAATGTCTACGTCAAAACAACAGCATCCGCAGCTGATCATGGAATGAGAGCGTCACAAGTAGAAGCAAAAATAAGCCTTCTTTACAAGTTGATTGTTTCAAGTATCCCATAAAAGATCAGAAAGCTGTGAAAAGTGGTCATCACACGTGTTACTCATCTTCTCAGAACTCTCCAACAATGTTCCATAAGTCCCATAGCCTGAAGTTATGGAGAACTGACAGTCTGACTCCATCTCCTACCACATTTTGCCCCTTGGGTTATAGCTATTGTAACAGCTAACTTGCCCTTGCTTAAAAACTCGGCAAGGACACAACTGTTTTAAAACATGGTTGCTCCCTCATCCTTAGTAACTTTGCATTTAGAATACACATATAGCTAATCCCTTCATTTAACAGAAGTTAAAATGGACTTGTGATTTTTTTTTCTAAAAATTGCATGGATTTCTAAAAATTTCTAAAAATTGACATTGCATGGATATAATTTCCATTTTGTGAAATGAGGAAGACCATAAATGAACAGGTTTGAGATAAATTCAATTGTTTACCAATTCAGTTATAGAAATGTTCAAAAGATGTCCCAGACAGAAGGCCTTACCATTTCAGTGACGATTTCCTGATCATGGTACTTAGCCACGTTCCCCAAAACACACCACACATACACACATACACACACACACACACACACACACACACACACACATACACCATTTCTCACAGTCCTCACCTACATCTTAGATTCTGCATGTTTAAAGGGTTGGATTATTGTTGTACTCTTTGTATCTGAATATAGTTAGAAATGTGGGGAGAAAAGAGCTGCGATTTCTTTTCTGCTGCATCTTCAGTGCCTGAAAAGTACCAAGTGGATGAATGATTGAATTCAAGAACATTTTCAAATTTCTAGGTCTTGTGATTGAGTGGAAGATAATTGATTACTGATGATGATGGTGTCAAGATAACGACTGAAAAAATGAAGGAGTTTAACATCAATTTGGTTATAAGAAATGAGGTAAAGTGCATGCTAGTCTCTATAAATACCACATTACTTACTTAATTTCAAGAAATAATTTTGAGAAAGATGATAATCTTGCTTAATTTATAATTTACTATTGATTTTGCAATCTGTTAAAATGCTGCAAACCATTTTTATGCCTTTGCTATAAGGACATATGTTCAAGGGTAAGAAGCCTAACAAAGAAAATAAAACTTATTTTTGAAACCAAAGAGCTTATTTTACATGTATGAATAATATCAAAGCATTTAATACGCCTTTCCCTCAAAAGATTTCATTTCTCACATATTTGATACTGTTGACTTGTGATCATGGAGAAAATTGACAGGAAGAGATGAATACAAATCCCTGTGTGAAAAATGGTCACAAATTCCCCCAATTTCCCAAGCATTTTATAGAACACTGAAGAATAAATTTTCACAATTCTAATATTTTAAAACTGTTAACTCATGTTCATTTTTAAAATGTCAGAATGGGCATGTCTTCAACATCAGGCAACCTCTATTTAAGTGTAAAGGAAAGCCCGGAGAGATGTCTCAATGGTGAATGTTCTTGCTATCCAAGTGTAAAGACTAAAGTTTCAATCCTTAGAATTCCCATAAAAGCCAGACATACAGTGCATGTTCATAATCACAGAAATCCAACAGGGAGACAGAAAGCTGAGGCAGGAAAATCACCAGAAGCCAACAGTAGGCTAGATCTTCTATGACCTATCCTGGTTATGTGACATGTGCCACAGAAAGAAGGGCATCCAAAGTGGAGAGATGGGGAGAAGAAGGGGGGAAGAATCATGTGACTGAGATGCTGTCTCAAACAATGTGTAATACAAAAACCAAGATCAGAAGCTGTACTCTTATCTATACAGGATTGTTGCAAAATCACTAATGAATTTGTGTAATTATACACAGAGAGAGGGGGGGAGAAAAAGAGAGAGAGAGAGAGAATCAGAGACAGAGAGAGAGACAGTGAGAGATAGAAATAGAAAGACAGAGACACAGAAGCACAGAGACAGAGAGACAGTCACAGATAGAAAATGAAGCTAGAGATACAGAGATTCTCGGTTCCTTGACCACCAATAGAATATTAGCAATGTTTGCTTGAAGGTGCAATTATTTTTATCTCTATTTTGCACTTTTTTTTCATTCAGATATATTAACAGACACTACTACAGTAGTTCCAATATTTTGGGGGAAGTGTATGGAGTACGAAAAATCATGTCCTAATAACCTTCCGCAAAGATGTCATTTAAATACTATTTTCAAAGTGAATGTGTGTGCACACACATGAATATGTGCACACAAGGGAAACTTTAAGAGATATAGTTAAAAGAATTTCCATTTTTTAGATGGTCAAACAAAATCATGATCCCCTTGATTTTATACTTGGTCTTAATAAACTGTTATTTGTGGAGTACTGAAGCAAATGAACTCTTCATTACTGATGGGGATAATTAGAGGAAAAGAGCTTCAGACTCAAAGACTCAAATTTTTAATGCAGTCTTTTATCAAAGCAGTCACTCCACTTCGTCTTGACAGTTAGCAGCATATGATCTGGTAAACAAATACTTTCACACGGAACAAAAGTGCTATTAAAGGCCAAAACTGTCAACACAAATTCCATTCTTACAAGTGAAAAAAACACATAAACTGTTGATCACCTCTGGTTGTCTTAACTAGCATGGAGGTTGTCATGGAAACATTTCTGCGAAGTTCACAGTGATGAAACACAAACACTTCCAGTCTAATTGCTATTAGGTTTAGCATACCAGAGTTTATTTATGCTCAGTGTGCACTGTGATAAAATGCAGCCGAAATAAAACTTATAATAATCCAACATAACAAAGCCAACATTTCCCTTTTGAAAAGTAAATGAAAATGAAACACAATGGCAGGTTTTTTTTTTCAAAATCTCATAATGCCCTAATATTCTCAAATACCTATTCTGATACTTTTGTACTCATAGTGCATGAGTTTTGAAAAGATTTTTGTGCACTTACTTACATGAGAATTTAAAAAAATCCACTTTATCCATTAAACACAAGACACAAAAATATTAAAATTCAAGTCTCAGCAGAAGTTGAGACTCTTATTCTGTTTTCCTGGAGATGTTATCCACTATCAACAATTACCAAAGAATTGCATCTAATTCTATGAAGACAAAATGTTGTGAACAGTTTGTCCAAAATCTTCTGTTTTCCCTGTGACAGAGGACCTTAAAACCTATTCTAAAGAAAAACAAAGATTGCTGACAAGTGTACAAAATAATATGCTTGTGGAATCCCAGTAAATAAGTATTTTACTCAATATTTTAATATAAAATATGTCTTTCTAGTCTGTATGAAATTAGTTACCTTTAAAAATGTTTTGCCAAGTGTTATTATTTTAAGTACATGACTGTTTGGCCTACATGCATGGCTATGAACCATAACACAAAATGTCTTCAGAGGCCAGAGTC
Source organism: Mastomys natalensis (assembly GCA_021653895.1). Classification (NCBI taxonomy): domain Eukaryota; kingdom Metazoa; phylum Chordata; class Mammalia; order Rodentia; family Muridae; genus Mastomys; species Mastomys natalensis. The sequence continues at coordinate 38,015 of JAJTUV010000425.1, read as the reverse complement.
CTGTTTCAGATTCCCTGGAACTAGGAATTATAAATGTCTATGAACATTAATTAATTTTGGTTCTTCCAGAATAGTTAAGTGTTCTTAACCATTGAGCCTTCTCTTTTCAGCCTCCTATTATAAAATTTTAACTTTGACTAATATATTTGATTTTTCCCTTAATTTTCTTTTGCTATGTGCCAATGAAACATAAAACGTAATTCAAGGCCAGAAAATTGACTTTTATTATATTTATTGAGGCTGACAAAATAGTTCAGAGGTTAAAGTACAAGACATGTGACAAGTTGAGTTCAACCTTCAGATACTGCATTGGTAGAAGGATAGACTGGCCTTCAAGGATACATCTCTGATCTCCATGCACTTGCTGTGGCATGGGTACACACACAGTAAATATATTTTTTATAAAATAAATTATAAACCATCTAAAATGTTCTCACAAGTATGATAACTACTAGGTAGAAAAAGAAGAACATGCTAGCTTCTCTGTGGCCAAGTTTAAATACTAGATGGTAAAAGAAAGCAGTGTTTTATAAAGAAATTATTAAAAGACACAGAGAAAAGTCCAGGTACAATTTAATTGGGAAATTCAGCCTGAATAATACTGGTATGCCACAATAAAAAAGGGTAGAGATGAGTCTCTTCCAAAAATTTACAGAAAAAGCGAGATGACATAATTTTGACGCTATTTCAAGTTAAAGGATTCGTGTTTGAAATAGTCCCACAAACACAAATCTCTGAGTACTGAAATGCAATTTTGTCATATTTTCCTGAGATCACATTTTTTTTCCCTTAAATCTCAAGCTACTAGCTAGTCAAAATAAGACACAGCATATGTCACTGACTCAGGGTTGAACAGATGCTAACTCACTCTCTGTGTGTGATATCATCAGCGTATCCAGCAGCAAGTGTGTGGGATTGGGGAGGTTCGCAGAGCAGACAAGTCTGCATGCAGTGGATCTGCAAGTTCCCACAACGGCAAGCTACACAAACTATATAACAATATTAAATGTCCTCACTAATTCTTAAATATGGGGCTCTCAGCTAAAATTCTTAAATATAAATATTTGTGTCAACTTTGAGAAGTCTTTTTTTTCCTCCCCTGTAAAGCTTAGTTAAAATTTCTAAGATGAATCAGAGGGGTCAAGCCCTTCTTGCTCTCTGATTGAATTACTGTGCATCCTTCTTTCTCTTTTCATTCCAGAAACAAACAAACAAACAACAACAACATGTTACTGATGTCCTTAACATAATCTGGTAAAAAAAAAAAGAAGGCATCCTGGCAGCCAGAGATCCAAGGTATTATCAGCAAGAGAGGCACAAAGGAGACTTGTTTGGGATCTCACTAAACATTCACAGGATTTGAGGGAGGAAAGGGACTTTGAAGAATGAAGATGCACTAGAGAATATGTTCAGAATGCCAAAATGTGTTGAAAATATGATGATGTATTTCAGTGTTAAAAATCCTTTGCCTGCTCGGAGTGCTTTTAACTAGGTTTTCATCATCAATGGGAATATATTATATTTTTTAAAATTATGTTTAATTATGTGTATTTATGTCGTCTGCCCGTTGGTTTGTGCACTCAGTGCAGTTGCTCACAGAAGTCGGGGATGTCTGATTTGCTAGACTTGGGATTACAGCCTGTTGTTAACCACCTGGCTTAGGTGCTAGGAACAAAACTCAAGTCTTCTAGACAGTTGAGCTCTACCAGCCTCAGTGAGCATTTACTCAAATTTAAATTGTTTAAAGTATTACAAAAAAAACGTTTGCATAGTCATGTTCAAATAAAATTAAAATAGATATGCACAAGTCTTCTGGATATAAGAAATGAAATATATTTAACCTTAAAAATTTAAATACTTTAAAAGAGTTTTATACATGAATATTGAGTCTGAACCACCCCCATGTCTCCCACTCCCCGTTCTAACTCATTCTGTGTCTCCTACTATTTCTTGCAAGAGTTTTCTTAATTATAACAGTTACACACACACACACACACACACACACACACACACACACACGAACATGAACACAAACACACCCTCACCTCCTGAGTTCATTTAGTGTTGATGACATATACACATTTAGAATAATCACTTAGAATTAGATAGTGTATCTGGGGCTCCTTTTTAGAGAAAGTAGATTCCCCTCTTAGCAGCCTTGATTTTTCTATAGCTTTTCATCTAGTGGTAGAACCTTGTGAAATTTCCCCTTCACATGCTGGCATGACAACTCATGTTTTCTTTATCTCAGTCTTCTTTAAGCAATTGTGTTTATGAGAATTGATGGGTAAAATTTCCATATTGTGCCTAGAAGATGTTATATGAAAGTGGGTTCTGGTTCTCTGGCCTTTACAATATTTCTACCTCTCTCTGGAGATCTTCCCAGAACCATGTGTAGAGGTTGTTATGCAGATATACTAATGAGTGCTCTGAACTCCAGAGCCATTTATCCTCTGTACTTTTGACTAGTTGTGGATCTCTGTAAAAGCTAAATCTACATTTATCTGGCTGAGCTGCTGTACAAGTAAATGACCCCACTAAGCCTAGTAGGCTATGGACTGTGTGAACGGGCAGGGGACTCGGTCTCTAAAGAGACTTGATTTGATGTATAGACTGTGTGAACTGAGGTAGGACTAGAAGTGTTTGAGGCTCTCCAGGAACTTCTTTAATTCAACATTATGAACATTTGGAATCCAAATTTATGAAGGAGAAATACATTTTCCTACCTAAATAGAAAATATTTCTAAATAAATGTTCTAATTGAATATTCATTTTTTAAAAGGAGGAGTGATATAAAAAAAACTAATAAGTAGAGAAAATTTCTTAAAATGTAAAATTAAGTTTAATAGATGTCTTTATAATAGTAATTGATACTAGAATAAGAAGTGGAAATTTGAAGTCTAGTTGTCTGCTACATGCTATATTAAATTGCATCTTTGTGTTAATATTGAATCATATTTTTCACACTTGGTTAATCAGACTAACATGAGAGAAAACCATCCATAACAAGTTAGAGGATATCCTTGAGGCCTGGAAGAACAGAAATGATTACAGGAGTATCCTTACAGTTTAACAAGTTTAGAAAAGAATGAAAATAAGAGGGTTTACTGCCTGAGGACTCTGGTCACCAGTCAACACAACTTCATCATTCAACTATGAGGCAGGTCCTGTGCACACTATGTGCATGTACGTCTTCCATGCCTAGAAGGTTATCTTATCGTTATGGTACAAACAAGATATTTATTAGAGATATGCTTATGTTATTTCCATATCAATGTTTTATTTACCTAGTGTTATGCACACAAATATAGGAGATGTGATCTAGCAAATAAGGAAAAAATGGAATACTCTGGGAAGGATGAAATGTAAAAAAAGTAGGGGCTGGAGAAATAGCTAAGCAGTTAAGAACATTTGATACTTATCCAGAGGACTGGAGTTCAGTTCCTGGTATCCATGTCAATGGCTCACAATCCCCTGGAACTCCAGGTTCACTGGATTCCAACACCATCACTCAAACAAGTGCACACACACACACACACCACACACACACACACATATACACACATGCACAGGAGCCCGTATATACATATATGTGTATATGGATCTATCTTTGTTAGTAAGGTGTAACCTGACAGGGACATGTGTGTGCACACATTCAACAATTGCAATTACTGTGGGCTTGATGGATTTGTTTGACATTAAGTATAAAATGTCTGAGGAGAGGAAGCTGACTCCATTAAGGTGGAGTAATGTTATTCCCAACATGACTAGACAGTCCTACACTCACAGAAACACTTCTGCACAGGATACATAGTATGCACATGTTTTTTCACATTTCACTGTTTATATAAATAACCCTGGGGGATATCTATATAGTATTTGAAACTCAGGTCAAGTCCCATCTTTACTCCATTTTTAATTTCAAATCCAAATTACAATAGACTTTTTGTGTTTTATCTAGTTAACTAGTACTTAGTCTTTAGAGTTTTATATTTTATATATCTATTTAAATACATACAGATGAAACGCTAACACATGTAGTATTACTCTTTATATTAATTGCATATAGAGGCATTCACTGCTAAAAATCAAATGTCTATTTTATACATCTTCCATAGTGTTCCTCATGTCATAAGAATCACCATTCATCTGTACTGGCATATCTCAAGTTTAGTTGTTACTAGTCAAAGGCTAGTCTAAGGGGCATTCTTGGCTATTATGTACCTTGTCAAATTAAAAAGTGGGAGAAGGCTGAGGTTAAAAGAGTAGCTGGCCTGACTCCTCAAACACCAAAACTCCACACCAGAAGGCTTTCCCATTTACATTGACCGCTAATCTACATCTACTTTTCCATCTCCATGAATTTCTGAGAGCTGAACTACTAGAAGCAAGGGATATACAAGAGTGACTCACCCCGTCCTCAGTTATCGGTTGTTCTTAGAAACTTCGAAGCTGAAAAGTCTAGATTCTTTTGCTGTCTCCAGTATTATACAGTCGCATAACACATAGAGTGGTAGTGTAAATACAAGAATTTCATACTACATTATCCCTGCTATTTAAAGGGATTGAGTTATATAATCTAACTTTACCTTGCTGTTCTCCATATTGATTAGAGGAGAAAACATGCACGTGTTAAAATTAACAATACAATGTGGCCATGGGCAACTGTAGTGATTCACATATTCAGCATGCACAAATTCATGGGCTAATTTCTAACAAATAATGACAATAATAATTTAAAATATATCAAATGACTGTAAAATTGGAAGTAAATATGAAAGTCATTCCTTTTTAATCCATTCATTTGATAAAGCTTTCATTAAATAGCGAATATAAGGCAATGTGGTAGATAAAGAAAATCCAGATCCTGCCCACTTATTCACAGATGTATACAGCAAAATCCATGTGTATTACTGGGTAGGAACATTAATGTTTATATTTTTGTTATCTCATCGTTAAAAGCAGCAAACTATGAGGTCTATAGAGTTAAATTATTGTGATAATCACTGTATTTTTAAAGATTATGTACTGCTGTTCTGCCTACATACACATCTCTGAACAATACATATTCAGAGCCTGTGAAGAGCAGACAAGGGATGTAGACTCCCCCTAACTGGAGTTAATATAGATAGCTGTTAGCCTCCATGTAGGTGCTATGGATCAAACCAGGCCTCTAGAAAGAGCAGCCAGTGCTCTCAACCTCTGAGCCATCTCTCCGATCAGTAATCACGACATTTCACAGACACTTAACATGCCAGATCAAGTTGAAAATGGGAGGGGAATGGAAGTTTGAGAGAAAGGGAGTAGATTGAGTAAGGAGTGGAGGAGACAGTGGAAAAGGAAGAAAGAATTAAGAAAAAGTTATGCTGTTTTATAATTTCCTTCAACAATACAACCATACACTTAAAACTGCCACTTGATTGCATGCCCAGACCTTGAAGAAATGTAGGGTAAGCCTAGGCCCTGGCCAAAACTACCTCAGTGTTTACTGGGAAGCAGATCTTTATCAATAAACTAAGTTCTAGTATAAAACAGATTAAAATCTTTTAGACATTTGGAAGCTCAGAGAAAGGCATCAAGCTAATGGAACCAAATAACCAATAGTATTTAGATAGTACATGGAATTGTGGGAATCCTGAGTATCCACTCAGAAAAAAGAATTTAGATTTTAAAACAAACCTGAGGAGTGATCTTAAATGATTCTTAAACTCCTGAGTAAAATGATCGTCACCATCTTTGGACACTTTGCATATTTCTACTACCACTTTTAAAAACTATTATGTTCATGAAAATCATTCAAGGGAGAACAATCTAGCCTTCTCTTGCTGGGTGTACTAAATATCACAATTATATCCACAAATCACTATGCTGACTCTGGCCTCATGATGCACTTGCATTATGTACATTTTTACAAGGAAATCTCACACTCCCTGTAGCCCAAACACACAAGACGAGATTAAAATATAAGAGAAACACATAAAAGGAAAATCAAATCCCACATGGTTTGACAAATCACCTGCTAGGCATGCATACTATTTGGTAAATAATCCCATAATTCCATGCAAAGGACTTCATCTTGTCATAAAATTCATCCATGTATGTGAACTCCCCAAGAACATGGATTCTGCAGTAACTTAATATAATGTCAAAATAAGCTTAATAAGAAACTGTGGTGTGTGGTGTTAAACTTAAGTGAATTAGTTTTTGATGATTTTTAAGTATGCCTTCCAAACATTTAAAGTTCAAACTTTAAAAGAAGCATAAAACCTTTAGCAAACTTTTTATTCCATGCTATGCATTTTGTTGGTATACAAATCTACGAAAAGTGACAAATTTGGCCATACGCCACTTAGAAGTGTAGAAATGTGTAATATACAAGTGGTCACTGGGAACTGGATCATGTTAAAAAGAAAAATTTACTAATATATTATGAAATATCAGATTGTAAGTAAATCTGTTATGAAAATTTTCTTATTAACATACAGAATATTAAATAAAAGACTAATTTATGAAAGCTTTTCTTTATTTGAAATTTTTATTTCTATTTAATTTGCTTTAAATCAACATTTTTATTGATATGTAATGTAAGTAGCTGCCCACACAAATAACAAACTCACAAAAATATTTTCTTTAAACTAAATTTCTAGTGACATGTTAATTTTTTTCCTATTATTAGCTATGCTTTGTTCTTATTCAATATTGGTTATAAAATTGAAAGTAAATTAAGAATAGGTAAATAAATTTTTAAAAATGCAAGAATTTACAAGTCATACTTGTATAAATTATACACTGTTAAAATGACATGCAAACAAGCAATTCTGTATCCATGTATAACTTATGAACCCCATACTACACCTTAGAAATTCTGTGTATTCAAATGTTACCTGAATACAGCATCCAGAGGTCTCAGATCTATGAAGCTTTCATCTGATCCATCAGCTTAGAAAATGTTTATAAAAAAATTTTAAAATGCAGTGTAAACATTTCAGCCCTGAACCTTCTTTCTAGGCCTTTGAAAGTTCACTTTCAAGTGCAGTGCCTGGCAGTCCACGGAGAATATCTGTAGAAAGCCCCAAAGATAGGTAAACAGAATTTCTGACTCAGGAAATAAAGATCAGCTGAACAGGATTCCCATATGGCAGTCCAGATCAATGGGAAAGCAGGATCAGGAATTTACAGTATCTATCCTACACAGTAGAGCATGAAAGTTGTATTTCATTATTTCATTTCTGGCAATGAAAATCCCAGTGGCAGAGGTGGGAGGGGAGACTATCAGACAAGTAATGAACAGCTATACTTTAGGTGGAATTAATACTGTTATTTTTAAAGCATTGATACATTAATTAACTTTTCCACTAAAAATTACCCTACATTAAAAACAAAACAGTTAAGAAAAATGAGAAATACTTAAACAAAATTAGGACAGAAATTTCTAGTATTTTGTTTTCAGACGAAAAAGTCAGTACACACTAAATAACAACAACAACAACAACAAAACCCCAAGAGATCACAAACAAATGTTTGAACGCTTAAACACAGTTGCAATGCTATTAGCTCTGATGCGCTAAGTAATACAACAGGTTCAAATTGTCACTGAAAGACCTCTATGAAGGACCCCTACTCAATATTTCAGTATACCCTTACAGTGACATTCCCCATGGGTGATGAAGTTTTATTTTCCTCATGTATAACTATGTAACCTCAATCTTTTAGTTTTCTAACTTCTCAGAGAACACAAATTCCACATTCTACATTAATTTGTTTTAATATACTGTACATTATCACATACCTGCAACCATCACATTAACCGCTCAGGTTTTACTACAGTCTTCATGTGGCAGGATGTTGGTTCTACCGCACAGTGCTACAGATACACTGTATACCTAAATGTGATATCCAGAAACTCTTGTCTCTTATTTTAAGTATTACAACAAAGTACAAAACACACAGTAGCTTGTAACAATAGCAAGTTACTTTCCACACTGCTGGACTCTGGGTTTCTGTGATTAATATATAGCACAATAAAGATCTGGTAAGGTCCCTTCCTGTTTATATCCTCACATGACAGAGAGATGGAAAAGACTTTTGAGCACTTAAAAAAAATAAAGACAAAATTCCATTCATGACTTTACTAGATGTCTAAAGTCTCATTCAGGAATGCCATTATATTAGGAATTCGGGTTTCAACACAAGAATTTCAGAAGGAAATGGACATTGAACCCATATATCTGCTTCTCAGCTTCATCATACAAGGAGAAAAATAAATAAGAAACAAAACAACAAAACCCCTCACTCCCTACTTCTCTGTAGCATGTCAAAGGTAAGTCAAATCTAGGACCTTCTGGTATCCTTCATGTCTTCTCTTTCTCCTTCAATGTGCCATCAAATTCTATTAAATTTATTTAGCAGTTTAAGGATCGACATTTTAAGTCAATATGTAAAATTTAAACTCTGGTCATTCCCTTATCAACTCTGAAAGTTCAAAAGAGTTAAACTATGCTCCTTTTGATTTACTTTCCTCATCTCTAAGGTGGAAATAACAATAGACTACTTCTCTCTAGGCTACTCTAAGGATTAAGATTAAGTTAATCCCAGTACATAAAAACCTACAAGAGTAGTCAGACCAAAACCATATGAAAAGAATGTTACCCACTCTCAGCCTCACTGATACTTTTTTAACCTATTATCTATTTTATTTATTATTATTTTATCTATTAACTTTACAGCCCACTCACTGCCCTCTCTTATTCACCCCTCCCAGAATCCTATCTGCACCCCCCTCCACTTCTCTGAGTGGTTTCACCTCCCCTATGGAGTATCCCCTCCACCATGCTCATTAAGTCTCTGCAAGTTAGGCACATCCTCTCCCACTGAGGCCAGACAAGGTAGCCCAGCTCTGTTTCAGCTGTTCCAAACCCACATGAAGGTAAAGCTGTACTTCTGGTCCATATGTGCTGGGGAGGCCTAGGTCCAGCCTGTGTATTCTCTTTGGTTGGTGGTTCAATCTATGAGAGCCCCGGGGTCCAGGCGGGCCAATTCTGTTGGTTTTCCTATAAAGTTCCTATCCCCGTAGGGCCCAAAATCCTTCTTCCTATTCTTCCATAAGAGTTGGAAGCTCCATCCACTGATCAATGGTAATTTTTAATTACTCTAACAACACAGTGCTGCATTCTTGCCCATGCGTATTTAATCTGAACACCTTTCTCAATCTGGATAAATAAATTATATGAAATACAATGTAAACCTTTTTCATCAACCAAGTGTTTATATATTACAGATATTTAAGGACTATTACAATTGTTATATAGAAGCAAAGGCTCACTGGAAACATAGAAAACTAAGAGTGATGAGACAAACAGAATTACTTAGCTCACTGAAATTATGGACAGCCCTCCATTCTCAGATCCTCTTCTCAAACACTCTCATCTCCATGAGATTCTGCAATTGACCAAAAACTGATGAGACCAGCAAAAGATGAAATAAAATTTCTGAAACTACAAGTCAGAGATGTGTCTTTGATCATTATCAGTTGCTTATTTTCAGGTTTGTCATAGACAGAACCCTGAGCATCACAAGCCCAATGACTCATACAGATCAGATGATAGCCTAATGATAAAACAAGCATCACAGCTATCTCTACCCACTTGTTGTGTGGCTCTGTCCAACTGAAGGTACACAGCATCCCAATCATTTGTCACATACTCCATCTCAATTTGAGTAGTCAGTAGATTACAGTAATGGTCTAAATTTTGTTAATGGTTGCTAGAATAAAAACTGTTTGTATGAACATATATAAATATACACAGGCATATATATGCATGTAATAAACATTAAAGTAAATGGAGATAATACAGAGTTCTTCTGTGTGAAGGCACAGTTTCTTATATGCCTCTCATTTTGAGGAATGTGTTTTGATCTCTAAATCTTGGAAAAACTTCCAAGTCCAGTATGGAAGAATAACCCACTCACCCATATATCTTCTACACAGAAGGTCAAGTGGTATGTAGGACCTTAGGTCTTTAGCCACCACAAAATTTTTATGGCACATAATCAGAAGTCATACACTTAAAATCACTGAATGTCATTTTGATAGATTAAAGGAAGTTTGTAGTTAGTTAAAGGCTACATGAATTTCTATGAAATTTACAGAACTACAAGAAACTTTATATTTATCAATATTAAATTTATTCCTGTGAATTTTCATCTATTCTAGCCTGTCAAGTTTATTCAAAGCTCTATTCTGACTTATTGAAAAAAAAGTAGTCAAAAATTCTAGGCTAAAATATAACCAGTCACTTACTATACCTGTTTATTCTTAGCTCTACCACACATTTTTTTTTCTATCACTATTTTTGGAAAAAAAAAATGATTAATAGTCTACATTTAAAATCATATTTTAATGGTGGCAAAATTTATCTAGAAAAAGAAATTATGGGTAAGGAATGTATGGCTGGCATAAATTCTCTATTAATTCATTTGTAGTCCAGAATAAGAGTGTTTTAGAGAAGAATTTTTTCCTTTTTGTCATTCTTGTTTAGAAATGTTTCAGAATATCCAACTATGGTGGATCTAAGGAGTAGTAAATGAGGATAACCTAAGAAGAGATATTAGAAAGGCCATGCCTGTAGATATGGTCTCTACAGGTTCTCTCTCCCCTTTATTGGGTATTTCAGATAATGTTATCCTCCGTGGGTCCTGGGAACTTCTTGCTTTCCTGCAATCTGGGACTTTCTAATAGCTACCCCCAGTTCCCCATCCCCCACTGCTACACACCTCCATTCAATTTTCTCCATTCAGTTTTCTGACCCTTTGTATTTCTCCCCTGCCTGTTCCCACACCTGATCCTGCCTCCATTTTCCCTCCCCCTCTTCTCTTCCTCCCAGGTTCCTCTATCTCCCATGATGATTTTGTTCCACCTTCTAAGTAGGACTGAAGCATCCACACTTTGGTCTTCCTTTTTCTTGAGTTTCATATGGTCTGTGAGTTGTATCGTGGGTATTCCGAGCTTTTTTTCTAATATCCACTTATCAGTGAGTACATGCCATGTTTGTTCTTATGTGACTGGGTTACCTTACTCAAGATGATATTTTATAGTTCCATCCATTTGCCTGTGAATTTCAGGAAGTCATTGCTTTTAATAGCTGAGTAGTACTCCATTGTGTAAATGTACCACATTTTCTGTAACCAGTCCTCTGTTGAAGGACATGTGTGTTGTTTCTAGTTTCTGGCTATTATAAATAAAGCTGCTGTGAACATTAAAAAAAAAAAAAAAAAGAAAGGCATTAAATTCATCTGCCTAAATCCATGTGTTGGTATTCTATCTCCCATTGCTATTGCATTAGGAGGCTGGGATTCTGGATGGTGGTTAGGATTTGATAAGGCTATGAGTTATCCAGATTCCTCTGCTGGGCTTTCTATACATAAAGATATAGGTAAGATCCCACAAGCCAGAAGAACCTCAAGACACAGTCATGCTCTCTGATCTTGACTACCCAGCTTTCAAATGCAGGAGAAATCCATGCCTATGAGAGAAACATCTTTTAATGTATGGAAATTAGCTATAATAGCCCATGTCAAAATTCTTGATAATCAAATGCTATGGTTTTAATCTCAGTTAAACTAATGAATCTTGAGTTAAATAGATCACCAAAGCTTCTGATTCTATAACTGTAAGATCAGAAGTTAAGTAATAATAATTAGAAGCCCTGCCAATTATCACAATTGCTATATAATTGTAAAATACAAGACAGAAAGTATTTGTCTGTCTTACTTTGCTTTCTACTGCTATGATAAAATATCATAACTATAAGTAACATGAGTAAGAAAGGATTTATTAGGCTTGCACTTCCAGATCATAGTCCATCATGAAGCAAAGTCAGAAAGACAACTCAGGTGGGAACTGAAGTAAAGTCCATGGAGGACAGCTGCTTTCTTGATCACATGCCTTATTCATTTTTTGTTTGTTTGTTTGTTTTTTTTTTTTCAACCCATGTCTATCTTCCCTGGAGTGGCACAACAGTCAGTCACCAGTGCCCCACCAGCAATCCCATAGCACAATTCATGAAGGTAAATCCTCAACTGAGATTCACTCTTCCCAGATGTGTCTAGGTTTGTGCCCAGTTTATAAGAACTACACACACACACACACACACACCACACACACACAAACCCACACACACATACATATTTTAAGCTGCCATGGCATATAAATTTGTGGTAATAAATTACATAGAAACATAGGGCAATTCACCCAAAGTTTGTTAACTTAGCAAAACATTTCTGTCATGGGAGCATAATATTATTTTTAGCATGTCACATCAGAGGATGAGTTATTTAGTTGTAGGCTCTTCTGGATAACTCTTTTGAAGCATTCTATGTATGTATTATAAAATTGATTCAAAACACAAAAATTGTAAAAGAATCTGTCTCTAATGAAGGTATTCTCTCAGAGAGCATATGTCTCCAATCAGATGATCTCCAAAAGATCCCTTAGCCTGTAGCTTGAGATTTATAATGTATTCTATATATGGACAAGTGTGAGTGTTACTGAGAAAGAGGGGACAATTAGTCCTGGGCTTCCAGTAATGGCTCTTTTGCAGAACAATCCTTTTCCACACTTCTTGCTTCAGCTCATATCCTGTTTCTTCTACCATAATCTTTAAAAGTAATTAGCTGTATATTTTAATCTAATATACTTTTAATATCTCATTAAATATTATACTTCCTTATACAATCTTCATATTTTAAAGTTTCCTATTGTCAGCTAACTTTTGTCTCAACTTTCTGTAACTTTAGTTTTTATTGTGTTAATTGCTTTTGTAACTATACTTTGATTTTTAAAGTACTTATCGCTATCACATTGAATGTCATAAATATCTGCTATCATTAAGTACAATTTCTAATTCTAACACTGTTTTAATCTCACCCTTTTCTCTCTTCATTACATTAGGATTTTGAGTGTTTTATTACTTTTCTTCATGATGACTATTAAGAACATGCTCAGAGGAAGTCTAAA
>JAJTUV010000425.1:0-20000 GCA_021653895.1 Mastomys natalensis | reverse complement strand
CATCTTTTAGAAAGTCTGAAGTATTTTTGTAAGTGTTCTAAGATCATACTAGTCAACATATCAGTGAATGAATGCTTATGTAGGATTCAAAAGTATTTTAAAATTTAAAATGCACCATATGCCACGGCAAATGCTTGCTACTAAATTCTTAAAGCTCTTATGGAAGGAATAAAAATTCCTTTGAATATAAGTGCAAAAGCCTTTAAACACATCAGGGCAAGCAGTTCCCCCACCAGGAAGAAACACATCATTCACTATTGATGTCCCTCAGTCAGGCTCTAGAGGCACTTTGGGTCTGTAATCAATATTGAATGGATTATCATACAAAATGTCCGAAATGTCCAAAGCCTTAAACTTAGAAAAATCACTTTCTTCTGGTCTATATGCCCAGTAATCTGAAAGGCAGAATAGACAATGCCAGAAGTTTGCAGACATCACCCATCTGTAAATGTTAGTGCTAAAAACTACTGGAGACAAGGTGAAGCTCTAACAGATACTTCCATGTTATTTCTCTTTACAGATTGTTGCCAGTCTTACGGTGCTCCCTGATGACTGTGTGATGAATTTAACAGTCAAAATAATAATAATGTAGAAGTTTTGGAGTTGTAAACACACTTTTATGATCACTACACTCTTATGATCAGGGCTAGTATAGTTTTTGAGCCTTTTTTTTAAATCACCAATTCAAGCTCACGTCGGTTGATTTTTGTAAAAATAAATACCTATCAGAAAAAGTTATGTGCCTCTGTTCAAGACTTAGTTAGGTGGGTTTATCGGACTGAGGACGTTGTACTGAGTGGGGCTAGCGCAGACTACCATGAAAAGAAAAATAAAGTCCAAATGGTCCTTCTGACTGCAGCAGTGCCAAACGAAGTGTTATTCTGTGCGAGGTAGCAACATGTTTGAGAGATTTTCCAGCAGGGAAGGCAAATATGGAACTTTACTTATGCACAGAAGACTTTTTTTATGTTGTTGTTAAATTAGGCCAACAGCAGAGTTATTTTTAGATTACTTACTTCACTTTCTCTTCTTAATGGGCTGGTATACAAAATAGGACAGAAAATGCACCATATGCCACAGCACATGCTCAAATCCTAAATTCTTGAAGCTCTTGTGAAAATAAAAGAACTCTATCTTAAAAATGTGAGATCTGCATTTGAGTCAAATTAAGAGTGTAAGAGGTCTGAGAGTTTTCTATCGCTTAATGACAAAGCTTGCACGTTATTTTAAGGTAATGTTTGAAAACGTCAGATCAAAATAAGCTCTAAGAAAAGACATTCAGCTAGTATAAATCTGGTTGTGTTACATTTAGGGCTGTAAGTTAGCATATAGATCCCACAGAGCTCCAGATTTGATGGTGATAGATCAGAATTCCCTAAAGTTACTTACATGATTTCACTTGTTTTTTTTTTTTTTTATAAAATCGATATTGTCTCTTCAAAAAATTTTAATTTTGTAGAAAGACAAACATATTAAACTTCTTTTTGCTTTTCAATGTGTTGTAATCTGATTTAATGGCTGTGACCAAGGTACAGAAAGGTGAACTGCTATTTGTGATTTACAGTATCAGAATAGACTGTAAGGTGGGGCATCATGCTAGACATCAAAGACACAGGAATTTAACACATCCTTTGTAATATAAGGATAAAGGACATACAGATTTGTTAAGCGTTTAAAATCAGTTCAGCAAATATCATTACATAACAAACATTCATTAAGTTCTTCACAATGACCTGCTTTTATTGAAGCAAACAAATTACATCTCAAAAATAAAATTGTGAGCTCATTGGCTCAGTGGTGTCTCTACCACTGAGGGGTAGCTAACAGTGAAGATAAAGAATACAGACTGTTTATTCTCTCTCTCTCTTTCTCTCTCTCTCTCTCTCTCTCTCTCTCTCTCTCTCTCTCTCTCTCTCTCACACACACACACACACACAATATCAAAAGTTTAGGCATCTCCTTTACATGACTTGATTATATTCCTGCTCAGTCTCCACACGTTAAGTATAAAGACCTATTTTTTGTTTAAAGTTGGAGCAGAAAAAACATTTTTAAGTGTACTTCCTCATTCTATGTAACCTAGATTTAGCAAGTTAAAAGCAATCCAATATGATATTCTAAATTAATATAGGCATTTATGGATCTGTGCATTAATTTACCAATAACAGTGTTATACTAACCAAATTGTAATTCACAATAAATACAATTTAACGATACCTTGATAGTTAAGTGTATGTCATAAAACTGGAAAACTAACGGGTATATATATTATTAATGTTGCAAAATGTATTTCTGTGCAAAATTGTTAAACATATTCCAACTCTTACACTATGAAGACTCTTAGATATTCCACATTTTACATGATTTTATATATTTATTCACCTTTTAAAAATAATTATATCTGATAGTTGTAAGAATGATATTTAAATTGAATATTAGGCTAAATATGCACACAATTCAAACTATAGCATATTGCTAAAAGGAAAAAAATAATAACAAGTTCAAACAGCTGAGACCATAAAGCATAAATAAATGGCAGCTTTTGAAAGAGAGAAGCCTGGAATGGGGAGAAGGAGTGGACACATCTGTATACACTCACACAGAAGGTTTGGCTAGAAAGCAAAAATGGGAGTGGAGACATCTGTATATGCTCACACAGGAGGCTTGGTTAGGAAGCAAAAGTTCATGTCTAAATTCTGATTGAGAAACTTTTGAAGATCAAATCAAATAATTCGAAACTAACTATCCCTGAAGTTAACAACAAAGCTAAAGCATCACCAGATTTTTACTGAACCTTCAGCCAGCTTTATACTTACATCGTATTGTAGTCAACTAAAAACAGTGACACAATTTTTTTTTAAGAAAAGAACAAAATCTGCTAATATTCTTAACAGGTATAGTGGACCTGGATCATGTCTAAGCAACTTATTTTCACCTTTCACGAGTTGCAAAATTAATGTAAATTAATTAACAGTCATCATCACTATCTCTTAAATTCAAGTAAGCACAATGGAACCAAACCCAAGTTCCTACCTTTCATGAACAGGATATTTGTAAGGCTGGACTGGACCTTGAAAATAATTACAAAATGCGTATATTGGCACAAATTCAATTACTCCCAATCAAGAAGTGTTTCCAGTGTTATAATAATACTGTGTAAGAATAGCTACTACCCCACACAGTAACCACGTTTGAGCATATGCTTTTCATTGTAGATTCACTAACATATGTTACATTTATTTACAACTCCAGTGTGCTACAGAATATGTATTACTTGCCAAACCTTTCTTCCACTGAGCACATATCTCCTCAGCAAATAATTATTTCCAGAGAAATAAAGAGGAATCTTGCTTCTTTGACTATATCATCCCTTACATTTTCTTGGTATCACAGAGCAAACAATACACAAGAGCAAAAAGGTTTTTGGTTAGTTTGTCTGTGTGTTTTTTATTGGAAATTTTATTTATATTTCAGATGTTTCCCCCTTACCCCATTTTTCCCCCTCCCTTCCAGGAACTCCCTATCCCTTCCCTCCTCCTCTTGCCTCTATGATGGTGTACCCCACTCACCCTCCCCCATACCTTACCTCCCCACCCTCGAATACCCCCCCACACAACATCCAGCCTTCATGGGACCAAGGATCTCTTCTCCCACTTATATATAGCTCCCTTGCATATATAGCTGGAGCCATGGGCCCCTCCCTAAGTGCTCCCAGGCTGGTGGTTTAGACCCTGGGGGCTCTGGTTGGTTGGTATTGTTGCTTTCCTCATGGGGTCACGAATCCTCTCAACTTCTTCAGTCTTCACTCTATCTTCTCTATTGGGAACCCCATAATCAGTTTAATGGTTAGCTGTGAGCATCTGTCTCTGAATATGTCAGACTCTTGCAGACCTCTAAGGAGACAGCTATATCAGGCTCCTGTCAGCATATACTTCCTGACATCCACATCAACGTCTACCTTTGGTGACTGCACATGGGATGGATACCTGTGGGGCGGTGGGCTGTGGGAAGCAGCTGGGTGCCTGGTTGAGCAAGCCTTGAACCCCGGACCTTTAGCAGGACGGCAGGTGTTCGGCGCTGCCCCCAGGCCCTGGTTCTTTTCATTCAGCTTCGGCCCTCCACAGCCCCTCCCAAAGGGAGGTCTATGACCATCAGTCACAAGGAACAGTGCCTCAGGCCCTCCCACATGTAGATGAGGTATCTCTAAGCTCTCAGTCCAAGCCAATAGGCATTATCTGCCAGACCCTAACCCACATGCCAGATGAGGTATCTCTAAGCTCTCCGACCAAGCCAATAGCGTTATCTGCTGTCAGACCCTAACTCACCCTGAAACTGTATATAAGGGCTCTATTCAGAAGAAGTAAAGGTGTGTTCCAGAATCATCCTGGTGTCCGAGAGTTTCTGTCTCAAGAGCTGTAACACTTGGGGAGAGATCAGCTCTCCCGGAACCTTCCTGGGGCACCAAGCTGCTTCCTTGCCTGCTAGCCGGCTTCTATCGGCCCAGCCTGGGCGGCTCAGCGTGGAGAGACAGGTGCAGCACCTGGGAGTGACAGAGCTGTGACAGCGGAGACTCGAGCAGAGGCAGCAGCGGAGGCAGGCAATCTCTCCTCCCTGCTTGTACTCACACACTTTTGGCCCAGACCTCTCACACCAGGCTGGGCTGAAGACCAACAGACAGTGGAGACGTGGGTAGAAGACCCTCCCTGCTCTCACTCTGTCCTCAGCCGGGAGATCATCGTGGGACACCCTCCAGAACCGGGGACCCACAGATACCCAGGTGGAATTGTCTGCAGACGGCCCCTCCTTCAGTTTCTGTCCTGAACTTTGTCTCCATATTTGCTCCCTTGAGTATTTTGTTACTCCTTCTAAGAAGGACTGAAGCCCCCCCACCCCAACTTGGTCATCATTCTTCATGAGCTTTATGTGGTCTGTGAGTTGAGTCTTGGGTATTTCAAGCTTCTGGGCTAAAATCCAATAATCAGTGAGTGAATACCATGCATGTTCTTTTGTGATTGGATTACTTCACTCAGGATGATATATTTTATTGGTTATTTTATTTATTTACATTTCAAATGTTATCTCCCTTCCCAGTTTCCCCTCCACAAACCCCCTACCCCAACACCCCTCTACTTCTATGAGGGTGCTCCCCATGCACCTACCCACCCCAACATTACTGCCTTAGCATTGTTCTATGCTGGGCATCAAGTCTTCACAGGACCAAGGACCTCCTGTCCTATTGATGCCAGATAAGGCCGTCCTCTGCTACATATGCAGTTGGAGCCATGGGTCGCTCCATGTGCACTCTTTGGTTGGTGGTTTAGTTCCTGGGAGCTCTGGGGCATCTGGTTGGTTAATATTGTTGTTCTTCCTATGGGGTTGCAAAGGGAAATGCCTGATGTCTTCAATCCAACTTCAATAAAGCCAACATGTGACGTGGCAGACAATAGGATACCAAGCACATTGTATTGCATTCCAGACATTGCTCTGTAAAGAGTTCACAGGACAAGGTAAAATATCCAGGCTACTGAACACAAGGAAGAGGACTCCAATTTCAGATGAAGTATTCTATTGACTTTATTAAACAAAAAAGAAAAACACAAAAGTTTACTTCATTTCAGATCCAAACACGAAACAAATATAAGCAGAGTGAGGAAGAAATCTGGGTAGGTGAAGAGAAGGGGAAAGAGGAGCAGGAGCAGGTATGGGGGGAGACAGGAGAAAAGCCCAAAGGGCCAGGAGAAGGAATGGAAATATGTAACAGTGTAGGGTGGGGGAAGGGGAACCTCTAGAAAATCTCAGTGACCTGGGATGTAAGAGGTTCCCAGGACTCACCAGGGATAACCTTAGCAAAAATGCCCATCAGTGGGAGATGGAGTCTGAAGAGACCACTTCTATGAGATAGACATGGCCCTTAGTTGAAGCATGGCATGGGGCCACTCACCAATCTTCAAAATTTAACCCAGAATTGTTCTTGTCTAAAGGAAATGCAGGGACAAAAATGGAGCAGAGACTGAAAGAAAGGCTATCCAGAGACCAACCTAACTTGGGATCCATCCCTTGTGAAGGCATGAAACCCTGACGCTATTACTGACACCATGTTGTACCTGCAGATAGGAACCTAGCAGTGCTGTACTCTGAAAGGCTATACCAGCAGCTGACTGAGACAGATGAAGATACTTACAGCCTGAGGTCTGGGACCCCTATAGAAGAGTTAGAAAAAGGACCAAAGGAACTGAAGATACTGCAGCCCCATAAAAAGAACAAAGGTATCAACTAACCCAGATCCCTCAGCACTTCCAAAGACTAAGACACCAACCAAAGAGCATACATGGGCTGATATTGTCTGGCTTCAGTGGGGGAAGATGCTCTTAATCCTGTGGAAACTTGATGCCCCAGGGAAGGGGAATGCTGGTGGGGAAGTGAGGTGGGGATGGATTGGGGGGAGCACTCTCTCAAAAGCAAAGGGGAGGGAAGTCCAGGAGGGGGTAATATTTGGAATGTAAATAAATAATTTTTTTAAAAAATAACAAAACAAAACAAACTAAAAAAATAAAAATAAAAAAATAACAGGCTTCCCTAACATAAAACATAGTAAAGAGACAATTACCACCATAGCTACAAGTTGGAAGGAAGCTTTCAGATCAGAACAGGACTTACAATAACAACCAAAATCACAAGAGACATAAATAGCATGAAATCCTGCTATCTAAACCCACTAATGGAATGCTAGGCATATACTAACAGGAGTCAAAACAATATCCAAAAGTGAGACTTTTATTATTTAATAATTTTACAGAAAATATTTCTCCAAAATTTTTTCATTTTGTAATGATTAATTTATTACTCTAAAATCACCGTCTTTAAAAGCAAATCGACGTTGAAGGCTTTTGATAGATCCTTAAAAGAAAATGCTGGAAAACTGAGATACTCTTAAAGCAAAATAGGGCAACATCTAGTTTTGCCACATCTAATAGCCTCAGAGAACTTCATAAATAAACAATTGTAACATCACTTGCCAATACCACAAACAAAACACAAAATTAATTTTTAAGTTTCATGTTTCAAGTTTCTAAGAATATACTGGTTCAGGCAGAGATGATATTTGACTTCTGAGCATATCTATAAAATTATATTTTCCTCCAAAGAATATTCCTGGATCAGCTGTCCATAAGTGAACTGCCTGACCAAAGGGGACAAAAGCAAAGACCATGATACCTCTGCCTCTGGTAACTGTTTCCCTTTCTTCCAGCTGCCCATCACTCCCTGGGTCACGAGGTAACCTTTTTAACAGAAAGAGTTGCCTCATAAGCTCAGCACTATAGTTTGTAAGATGAAAAACGTACAAAACAAAAGAAAATTTATTTTTGAAAATAGGAAATCCAAACAATCTTACAGGAAAGGTGGAGAAGCTGGAAAGGGGATTTTAAATGCACAGTGGTAACTGAATTGTGGCAGCAATTGTGGTGCAAGATCACGGCACACACTAATTTAAAGGAAAGTTCTGCAGTATGTTTTTCCGTATATACTATGTCGATTTTAAACATTTATATTTTAGGTTAAGAAACTGAATGTCATGTCTATATTAATATGATCAGGTATGGCTAACCCTAGGATTTGCTCCAGGCTTATTGTTAGGTTCACATCTCTATTCACACATAACCCAGCAAGGCTTTCCACATGCTGCAAAGACAAAGGAAGCAACAGAAGACATCCAGGTAGACAACATTGTGAAAATGCAGATGTGTAGTTCATGAGGAGCAGCGCAGAATAGCCAGAAGAAACAATATGAACTACGGAAAGAGATAACTCTGGATTCTGGGGTTTGCTAACTATATAATGGTGGAGATTTTCTTCTCTTCCAAGAGCATATGATATATCTCCTTTAATTTTTTTCTTTAAAAATGTATACAGCAATCCAAGTAGAAACATAAGCACCATATTATCTGTAAAATGTTTACAAATATGATCAGTTAATATTTCTAGTCAAATGCTCACAGTCAGATCATTTCAGAGCTGCAAGTATGTATCTTACTTCACCAATAAAGAGGTTAATGAATTCACTTTTTAAAAAAAATTCATATCCTTTGTTTTGCTGGGCTGGACAAAAGGGAGTATTTTGAAAGTGATGCATTAACCAACTGTTATAGCTATTATATATAAATAAAATATATATATATATATATATATATAATATTTATATTGCATATAAAATTCAAGAAGTAAAATTAAATTTAATTAACACGAATAATGCAACCCAATTTTCTATCAATTTTGAATCACCAGTTAATTATATTAAAAATAGTTATTTTCAGTGGAAAACATGAATTCCCAGTTTTAACCTAACATACAAACTTGAGAAATCTTTTTAAACTTCAAATGTATTTTATTCAAAATAGTGAAATTCTCAGAAAAAAATCTCAAATGTTCATTTCATTTTTATATAGCTTTAAATCAACCACTATGATAATTCATTCAGTAAGAATCATGGACACGGTGACTTTGAAAAAAAATCATTGCCTTTGGTTCTGGGAGATTATTTTATAGAAACTGGCACAAAGTAAAATGTTCCACCTTTAACCACACTGACAGCATAACTATCTTTGTCTCAGTCTCTCTCATCTCTGTTTCCAACTCTGTCCTACTTAAAGAACTCTAGTAATATCCCTTTCTTTATGTAATTTGTTCTCTATACGTGAACTTGCATGTTTCTGTTCTATTCAACTGAGAAAATGAAAACCAGAAAATCCAAATCAGACTTGGTAATCAGCCTTATAACAGTTTCTCCCACATTATTCTTGTGAACAGCAAAAATATCACAGTGAAATTTTTGACTTACTTAAATTGTAGCCAAGACGATTCCTCAATAGCTCTACGTTTAAAATTTTAGAAGCATATCGTGTTCAACTGTATTGGAGCTTTTTTTGTTGAATAAATGTTGTTATATCCTAGCAACAAAAGATGATTGATCCCTGCAACTAATGGTATATTTAGCTTGGTATGACATAATTTACTTAGGCATTGTATTATTTTGGGTTTCTATCGCTTCAATGAAACACTATGAACAAAAAAAAAAAAAAAAAAAAAAAAAACAACTTGGGGAAGAAGGGGTTTATTTGGCTTATACCTCTATATAATAGTCCGTCACTGAAGGAAGTCAGAATTGGAACTCAGAAACAAGGAAGGAACCAGAGGCAGAAGCTGATGCAGAGAACCTGGAGGAATGCTATTTACTGACTTTTCCTGAAGGCTTGCTCTGCCTGCTTCCTTATAGATCCAGGACCACCAGCCCAAAGATTGCACCATGCACAATGGGCTCAGCACACCTCCACCAATCACGGTTTAAAAAAACAAATGTCCTATAGGCTCAACTACAGCCAGTTCTTACAGAGGCATTTTCTTATTTGAGGTTGCCTCCTCTCAGATGACTTTGGTTTATGTCAGAATGACATAAAATTAGCCAGGACAGGTGCTTTGCATGAGGGCACAATGATCATATCAGAAAACGCATTAAATTTACTTTTACATTTACTACTATATATTAATTTAGGTTAATATATAGTACTACTTATATTAATTGTAGTATTAATACATAGTAGTATTAAATTGCTCTAATATAATTAATCCAGATCAATTAAGAATTATGTAATGTGACTATTTCTTCTTGT
Organism: Mastomys natalensis; assembly: GCA_021653895.1. Taxonomy (NCBI): domain Eukaryota; kingdom Metazoa; phylum Chordata; class Mammalia; order Rodentia; family Muridae; genus Mastomys; species Mastomys natalensis. The sequence continues at coordinate 10,335 of JAJTUV010000425.1, read as the reverse complement.
TAGGAAGTGTGATTTCAAAAAAAAAAAAAGAGGAACAGTGTACTTCTTGTACAATCAGGGCTGCCTAAGAAACGTATGGATCAATAGTTTTCAATCCACTCTTTCTTCACCCTCTCCATCAAGCAGTTGTATTTCCCTTAACCTCTGGTAACATTTTCAGAAAAAGAAAAAGAAGTAAAGAGACTTAAGAGCAAGAGCACCATGATGCATTAGCCATGGATGTCTCTGCAGCCCTCATACCTGGCTGCATTAGGTCTTTGGCACTTTGGGCTTTTTAGGTCACGCTGTAAGTAATGCACTGAAACCACAGCCTTGTCTGCATTCTCTCATGCAGCCAGGCCCTGACTCATAAATATTTCATTTATTTTCTTAAATCTAAAAATGATTAGCCTGATTTTTCCATCAATGCTTTTACTTAAAATTTCTTCTCATTTCAAAGCCCATTCTGACTACAACTTTGATCAAATATCATGTATACTATCATAAAACCAACTTCAAGCCATAGGGGTGTGTCATGTACCTTCAATCCCAGTACTCAGTAGGCAGAGGCAGGCCAGCCTTGTCTAGAAAGTGAGTTCAAGGACAGCCAGAGCTACACAGAAAAATCCTGTCTCAAAAAGCAAATAAGAAAACATACAAACAAACAAGTTCATTTCATACAATGACAACCACCTAGGCCAAAATTTAAATCAAAAATTTAAGTATGAAAACAATAATAAAATTCATCTCTGGCTATTAGTTATATCACAAGGCACTGAAATATTTCAAGACTAAATTGTTTTATAAGCCTCAACACTACAAAGAATAGAGTTGACATAAGAAGACCTAGGACAAAGTAATTCATAAACAGTTCAAAGGGCAGGACAGAGGAAATGAAAAGTAGTTAGCTGGAAGCCAAAAGTCACAATTTATTTATTTAAGATGCTGAACAGTAAATACATATATGCATATATGTACACACATACATAAGTTTAAGAATTGAAAATAATGTTTGTCTTAATTGCTAAGGCTGTAGGATGTTATTTCTAGGTCACACCTTCTTGTTAAAGTGAGGTGTGTGGAATGTGGGGGGTGGGAAGTAAAGACTGAAAGAAGAAGAAAGGTGGAGGAAGAAAAGAGGAGCAAGTATCCCATCATCCACTACCTAGCTAGATGCTGTAGAAGAAAGAATATGAAGGAATATAACCTTCTGTTCCTTGTGACCTCTCTTCACATCCTCCAGCACCTTAAGCTGAAATGGATGACCTCCAAAAGCACATCAAATATTAGAACAAATTCTGCAGCATAAAGCACAAGAAATGCCAGGACCCACAAACAGTGCACACAGAGGTGGAAATCTTTCTTACCTAAAAGCTAAGCAGTATATGTAACCAAGAGGCCATCCTGGTAAGACCAGCTTTCAGACAGCTCAGTCCAGCCACAGGCTTCCCTCATGTCATGTTTCCTGTAACCAGAGTCTACCTAGGTTCCGCTTTACATGTGAGGATTTCTAGGACGAGTTGGGATGCTTCCTAACATTTCTACCGACTTCAGGATGCTCCTGGCATTTTGTTGTGCACCAACCTTTGGAAGAATGGTAGGACATTCTCCTTGATTCAATATCTAAACCTCTAATGACTCAACAAGTTGTATGTTATTATCAAAATATATATTGTGATATTAATTATGCTTGGTCATATAAGACTACTGTCAGGCTGATAACTTAGCTTCTCTAAAGAATATGTAAAAAACACTTATTTGAGATTCAACTACATTGAAAAGAAATAACTATTTTATGAAAGAGCTTATGAAACAATTGTTGAAAGTCCATGATTATTTTAAAGTTTTTATTTCAAGCAAATAAATTAAAATGTGATGTGGGTCTTAGAAATACATTATATTTACAGCAAAAAAAAAGTCTATGTGTGTGTAGCAGAATCCAGTCCTTTGTTAGGCTGGATCACTGCATGACTTTGAATAATCTGTAAAGCAAGCATTGATCTTATAGAGTTGAATAAAAAAAAAGGAACATCTCTATTTTATGAAATAATTTTGATCTAACATTAAATTAAAACATCCATAAAGAAAACTTAGAGGCACACAACTACATTCATACATTTCAATATCATTCACATCTACTTATAGTTAGTACAATGGATAATTTCAACAGAGATGGCTGGTTTGAATTTTTTGTAACAACAACTATCTAGCCCTTTACAAAAAGGGTATACTGATCCCTGCCACTTACAATAGCTTGCGATAAAACATTACACTCAAGAAGCTTTGATATTTCATTTATTAAAATTATGCATTATTAAACGTAAAATTATAATCATTTAGCACTGAAAGGACAAATGAGGAAAAAGCAAAAAGAGTAGACTTTCTTTGGGAATACTCAATCTCAGAAACGACTCATCTGAAAAAATAGGGTAGAAACAATGCCCAGTGCTGTGGAACATACTCTGAATGGACTGGAGGAGATCCAGAAACATTTCTAAGGGCATGTTCTTATCTATTTAGCTATGGGAAAATACGCTAGAGGAGCTAAGCCTTCAATTTGGTGACAATGTCAATTATCATCAGATAACAGAAAAGAAACCTCTTGAATCCTGGATGGTTTTTAACTTTTTAAACTAGAAAATAAAAATATGGGATGAAATAAAATCTCAGGTATAATTAAGAAGGAAATCAAAGATCAAGAAGAATACACATCCCTTTAAAGGCAAGTGTATAGAACCAGAAGATCAAAGTTTTAATATACTTGTTAGAAAACCCAAAAGTGTTATCACTGAACCACAGTTAATAATCTCAAAATTGAAAACGGAACAGACAAGTACACAGGGGCAAAGCATTTTATTTTTAAGATTAAAAGATTATAGAAAATAAATACAAGTGATCTCAACATTATCCTCAACAAAATTCCAGATTGAGTTATTAAGCTGACGGTTTATGAGTTAGACAGGTAGGTAGGTAGGTAGGTAGGTAGGTAGGTAGGTAAACAATCTGGCACTAATTTGTTCAAAACAAGCTGTTTGCTTTGGATACTGTCAATTTTACTCAGTAAGTGGATTGGGGAAATGCCTTAGATGCAGAGTATCTGAACCAAGAAAATATGGAGAGATTCTGTCATGGCCAACTTGGATTTAAGCCATTCCTATTTGTTTAACTTTGAAATTTTTTCTCAACATCTGGGATAAGACGTTCTTTTCCATGGACTTCTCCTATTTCTGCATATTTTGCAAGCAGCAACTCCTGCCTCTTTCAATGTGCATTAACTGCCTATGGCTATTTAAACAAGAGTCTCAGAATATAGAGAAGCTGCCTCCTGAACAGGGGACAGCCTCTCTTATCATCAGGCGTAAAGGGTTAACTTTCAGAAATAGAAGTTTTCTCTCTGTGAGAAGTGTGCAACATTAGTAAAGTCACAGGCTCCAGTCATGGGCACTTTCTTCCAGTGTTTTAAAAAAACTAATTAAATAAAACATAATAAATTAATAAAGGTTATTGGTCGCACAATTGCTGACAGAAAAACAATAAGAAATTCTTTAAACAGTTGATAGGTGACAGCATGTAAGACTGGGTGAGTTACAAATTTCCTCAATGTACAAATCATATGTAAAAGCTAACACTCCCCAATCTATACAAGCTAAAGTGGATGTAAAATAAATGACAAGAATATTAACAAAAGAAATGCTTGCTAACAAATGTTGGTCACAGCCTACATACACAGTGCTGTTCACACCTGAATATATGTTAATAAGAAGCATCAGCAAATATGATTTTTTAAATATGCATTATTTTGGCACATAGAGAATACTAAAGAAAATTAACTTCATTAGGCCAAGAAGAAAAAAATATTGTAAAAAAATAACTCCAGTTATGCAAAAGGTGGTCAGTATGCATTATGCTGTGCGAATAGAAGGCACAAAGGTAAAGCAGACACTAACTGATGGACTCTAAGAGACTCCATCCAAGGTAAGGAAGAACACTGCAGAAATTAAAGCATTATGCACATTTGGACATTGTGACGGTGCATCTTTTTTTTATTGCTAGAAATGCTTGGAATCCAGTCTCTGAACCTTATATAAGGTAATTTTGACAGAAGCGAATACAAGGCACAAGTCCCTACCCTGTCCCTGTCGGTGGCGATCTTGGCTCCCTGGCTTCTTTTCCATTTCACCTTAGCCCCCTCAAACTCACATTTTTTTCTTAAAAGCTTCTCTGGGCATTCCCTTTGTATACATATCACCCCCCATAGACAATTAGACACTTTCAGACAACTAACTGTTCAAGCTACACGTCTATTAGGCTTGAAATGGGATTCGAGAATTAATTTAGTTTTACTATTTCAAAAATGTCTTTCTACTCTAGGATTGTTGTGTTGTTCTTACTAAAATTTCCATGAGCGTATATATGGTTGAAATTAAAATACAACTGTGACGGAGAGATAAGTAAACTATTAAATATTGGTAAATAGTTGATAATGAGCCTTTCTTTTGGAAGAAATATTACATGAGTAGACCTCATCTATTTCAATCAAACACAAGATGCCAAGGCGGAAAAGGCATTAAAATAATAAACACCTATGGGAACAAGGAGGTTTTGTGAAATGAGAATAAGAGGGAGAAACTGGTGGTAGAACTTGGGATGCAAAGGGCTTCAGCAAAACCCTAAGGTTAATTGTAGATATTGTTTGTTAAATCAGAAAGAGCCTTTTCCTCATAGCCAAGAAAAAAAACCATATGGATTAGACTATACAACACACATATATCTACGTATGTATTATCACATGAATAATCACGTACTTATGTTTAAAATTTGGCATTGTTTCAGCTAATGAAGTTTTTTTTTTTCCCCCAGAACAAAGTTACATGGGTATTAAGGAGAATAGATGATGTGAAATCTAAAGCCACTTAGACCTGAGAAACTGATTTACCTTTTACCTGCTTGTAGAATAGTCTGAGAAATATACACGTAAGTGCTACAACAGCTTAATGTTATTGAACATTAAGCTGGCTGAAAGGGAAGTAATAAAAGCATAAGCTGATTTTATGGCACTGATTTGTTCACTGTGAGTGTACCCATGCAAGCACCTGCCATGGCACGTGTGTGTGTGGAAAGCAGAGGACAGCTTCTACTGATGCATGCTCTCCTATCTTCCCTTTATTTTAGATGTATTTATTTAATGAACAGGATCGTTTTGCTATATTATGTGTATGTGAACCATGTGCATGTCTGTTGTCTGCTGAGGCAAGGGAGTATCGGTCTGGGACTGGAGTTACGGACAGTTGTGAGCCTGGACATGGATGGTGGGTATCAAATTTAGGTCCTCTAGAAGGCAGTCAATATTCAAATATTTAAGCAAAACAAAATCCAACAGCGTAGCTACAAATCTGTTAGTGTCTGACATCTAGGACTCATGATCTTCTGAGTTCCCAAGTACCTGGGCAGCTCCAGTTTTCTGGCTTTTCAGTTGTCAACACCCCCCCCACCCCACCCCCCCCACACACAGCTTGTCTGGTATGCTCAAGTAACTATATTTCACATTTACTGCAGACCTTGGTAGTCATCCCAGTCCTGGAATCACCAAGAACCAAGGAATCTACACTGCAATTGAGCCTGTACCTTCACCACTGGTCCTTACTCCCTTCAGAGTGCCAAGTCTTAGCTGCTATCTAAGCCTTCTATGAATTCAAAACGAGTATCACACAGGAGACTCTTAAACCTTGTCAAGTTCATCTTCCGGCTTTAGATATAGCCTTGGGCCCCTCTAGTTCACAGTTACTATGTGTTAACACAGGGAGAAAGTTCTCCGCAGAAGATTTCACCGCAATGATGCAGGTGTTTATTAATCAAAGTTGATTCTTTAACAGTAGCCGACCAGTATCTATCCTCACAGTGGAAGAAAAATTTCATTTTGTGTCCTTAATAGAAAATATGACTCAGACAGCCCCCCAAAGAGTCCTTGCTTCCCTCTGAAACTTCACTAGCCAGATCTGCATTGTGTACAGTTCTTTCAACATCCTTATCTTTCAAGCTACCACAGAACAGGCCTTTAAGCGCCAAGCACTCAAGGACTTTTCCAGCCCAACATTCCAAACGCTTATACTCAGGTTCACCAAGCTAACAGCCCATTTTCTGGCACCAACGTGCATTTTCGTTTGTTTTCTTTCGCTGTGATAAATACCATGGTTAAATGTAAGAGGAGAGGAAAAGGTTTATTTGGGTTACAGGTCACAGTCCATCAAGGAAAGCAGAACTTGGAGACAGGAACTGAAGGGAAGACTGTGGAAATGCTGCTTACTGGATTGCTCCTTCTAGTTCACGCGAATAATTTTCCCATACAGTCTGAATCACATGTCCAGACACAGAACAGCCCACCATAAGCTTGGCCGTGCTATATCAGTTAGAAATAAAGAAAATGTCCTGTAGATATGTCCATGGGTTAAATGTGGAAGTAATTACAAAATGAAGTCTCTTCCCAGGTATATTTAGGTTTGTGTCAAAATATCAAAAACTAAACAGCACCAGGCAAGAAGTATATGTGTTCTATATGGCCCTAAATGATAGTGGAGGTCAGAAGACAACTTTTAGGTTTCTAAACTGTGACTCTTGGGATTAAAGTCATGCCATCAGGCCTTGACAAAAGCATCTTTAGCCCGGCGATATCTGAACAGCATGTCTACTTTTAAATTATTTTGTAAAAGCAAAATGTATCAAATACATTCCCAGCTATTTCTGTATTAGTATTATCAACAGCCAAATATACAATTCAACAGAGGACCAGGGCAAAACTGTGAGTAAATGTACATAGAATGTGAGTTTTCTGACCTTCAGAGAGGAGAATGTCAGGTGGCTAAGGATGTTTCTTGATCCTAGTGTGATAACCTCCACATTCACCGTGCCCTCCTTGTTTCAGGATCCTGGCTAAAGGAGATGAGGGTTCATTTTTCTGTCTGGGAAGAAAAGTGATCTAAAGACACCTTATGGACAAAACAACTTGGAAAAAAGAGCCTTCCATTTTAATTCGATTGTTATGTTTCCTGCTATACAACAGAAGACAAGCAACGGTGGCGATTTTTGTTGGCATTGTTTCTATTTTAGAACCCATCTCTTTCTTCCTTCATTCTTATGTGTAGATTTATGTGTAGTAAGTAGAGAACATTTTGTAGCTTCAGACTTGATTCCATATGTTCCTTAAGATGCTTTAGTTGGAAGTTATCTGAAAGCTAATCCAATATCTTCTTTTTTTTTTTAAATTTTGGAGGAAGTGTCATCTTAAAATCTCACAATAATAGATATAGTTAGCTGTCAAACAGAAACGCAGGTCTCTTGGTGCCTAACATGGGGATCTGCATAGTAAGGAAAGCTGGCTACTTTTATTATCTGGGATAGCAATTAAACTATTTTCAAAACTTTCATCTCACGCTGATATGCAAAATAATCATCAGAAAGTCCTTGAATGCAATGTTCTTTGGCTCCAACGAAGAGAGTATATTGGCAAAGAGAATAATCAGAAAGTGCCAAGGAAAGCACTGAGTATCCAAGGGGCAGTACTGAAGGAGTTCTGCAGGACTTTATAGTTATAAGAAAGTATCTGTGTGGCACTACACGGATGGTTGCATCTCTTATTTATGTGTCAGTAGCCACAGGCGATTTCAACAAACAATATGAGGATTTTTGTTTGGAGATATGGACTTGTCATTAAAGTATAAATCTCCAATTTGCTCTATTTAGGGCAGAAAGATGTGTGTATGGATTAATGAACAGATATAGGTATGTATGTATGTATGTAGAAATGGATGGATGGACAGATAGAGGAATTTGTAAACATATGATGTCTCCCATTATAAAAATGTAATTTTATATATAAAATAATCTTGATTTTTCAGATTTTTCTCTATATATCAGCAAAAAGTCCCAGAGACACCTGGATTACCCACACCATATTGACAATGTAACCATTATAAACAAGTATACATATTCCTGATGCTATTCTTAATATATAAAGCGAAATATGCCAGTTTGACTTGTGTTTAAAAGATTTATGTAAAATACTCACCTATTGAGAATTGGTTGTCTAAATCCACAAATATTCACTCACAATTTTTAACAGTAAGTTATATTATTGTTTCTAAAGAATAAAAATGAGGAAAATGAGGAACTTATTGTTATAAGTTCAAGGACAGCCTGGTCTACATAGTAGTTCCAGGCCAGCAAGGGTTAAATCTAGGGATGTAGGAAACTAGTCATAATACGTACCCACTTGAGACAAGAGCCATGATTTTGCCAATATAATAGTAAACAGTTTTGTTTAAGATGAAACGACATTCAAATATTATAGGATGAAAAATTAAGATCAAAAATATTACAAGGGCAGTTAAAAGTAATACTTAAGTGAGGTTCTTGTGAATTACTTATTCTTATGGTTTTGGTTGTGAGCTACCCTTTAAGGGCTGAGCCATCTCTCCAGGCTGAACTACTCATTCTTAATACTGATTTGTGGAGTTCCTGGTCAATGCAAAGCACTATTCTAAGCAGAGTTAGAGAATAGAGAAAAATCTCCATGTCTATAGAATATGCATTATACTGGGTGTCTGTCATCATGAAATATGAATCACACTGAGGTACATTACCATGGAAAATATACTACAATGGATGTACATCTTTATGAAGAAAACTGTACTGGATGTATATCATAATAAAAAATACACCACATGGATTTATATCATCATTGAATATACATCATGTTAGATTTTTATCACAATAGAAAATGCAACACAATGGATGCATATTATCATCAAATACATGCCACATTGAATAGATATAATCATGTAAATCATACCACACTAGATATATTTTATATGTATATGTAGTTCACTCAATATCATCCTGGATGTATACTATCATGGAAAATACAATACACTAAGGTTATATCATCACTGAGTGTACATTATAGTAGAGGAATTTTTATAAATTCCAGTAGATTATGGTGCTATGGATAAAAATAATATGCAGCAAAGTTAATAAATTTCAGTCAGTGGGCATGTGCATTTTCCAAAGGACAGTCAGAATGTTCTATAGTAGAAATATGTTAGAGCAAGGATCTGAAATTGGCAGAGGTACCCTAGTGCACAGCATTCCAAATGGAGAATACAAAGAAACACTCCTACATGGGAAGTAGCCCATTCTTGTTTTGAACAGTATTAAGAAGCCCATAGCCCACTGTAATAGGAAAAACAGCAGGACCTTATGTGAGGTCTTTGTCTTTTATTCCTAGAGGATAGGAGGCCTAAGGAAATTCCTAGAAGATGAATACAAGAGTAACTTAAGAGGGCTTAATGTTAAAGAAGTACTGCCCATATACAGAATGGCATGTTGTATAGAGATTAAAGAACAAAAAAACAAAAACAAAACAAAACAAAACAAAAAACAAAACGAAACAAAAAAAAACTAGTGGGTGTAACAGTTAATGGTTCATCTGACCATTTCCAAGGCTGTGGGTTAGCACACTTGTATAGTGAAAACCCAGTTAACTGACATTTCACTAAACTAAAGGCAGGCTCCAAGTGGTGGTGGTGGGGGGAGAATTTAAAGGTTAACATAGGCATATAGACAAAACCAAAATGTTGCTTAAAGTAAATGAAGAATAGTTTTTGAGATGTTATGGCTCATTTTTAAATATGATTTTTACTATGTTAAGTTATATGAAGAGTGTACTGTGAGTTTCTCCTATCAGGAAGGGAAAATGTTATGCTCTCTCTACATGTGACCCCTCCCCCATTCACCTTGTTCCATTCTTCCTGAATTATATGTTAAGAAGCAAGTTTACTTTGTCCATAAGAAAAAGTTACAAATTGATTGCCATCATGGGAAACAAATGCTAAACATGGTATAGAGGCTTTCACAGAAAATATCATCCAGTAAACACAGACGTTGAGATCAAAATGAAAAAAGAAAAGCATAAATGAATACCAGGGGGGAAAAAAACATCTTTAAGTTCTCTCTACTTGGATCCTTTGTTTGTGGAATTCAAAGTTCCTTAACCTGTTTTTCAAAAAAGATGACATCATAATGGTTTAACCTTTTAGACATACCAGAAAAATCTTTAAAAGCAACTGTTACAAACCTAAATAAATTTTAAGACAACATTATCTTCCACGAGGTATATTTTAAGTCCTCCAAGACAGAAATTGAAGAAAATTGAGGAACATTAATAAACTAAAATGCTGAGAGCTTTAAAACCCCTTGGGAATTCATTTGCTTCACAGCGATGTGCTTTCTCAACATTAAATCTTATTCGCTCTTGCTAATGAAAATAATTTGCCAGAGCAGAAAGGGATGAAGATGTCAGTT